>ML268783.1:17790-48984 GCA_005239495.1 Nicotiana undulata
TGATCCTTAGGCTATGGGTGAGTGATCCCTTCGAGAATTTTCGGAATTTGATCATGAGGGACCGGGGTTGGAAATTGAAAATTCTTCAAGAACGGCGATTTTATTGAATAGCTAGGATAATTTATCACATTGTTCATGCATTGATGTTATTGTATACCTTTTGACTAGTTGCGAGTCCTCGGGTATAGAGTTCGGAGTTTCGGGCGCAATTGTGGTCCGAGGGGTAGATTCGACACGAGGTGAGTCTCCTTTCTAACCTTGTAAGAGGGAATTGTCCCCATAGGTGATGTATGTTCTATGTGTAAATTGTTTGGGGGCTACGTACGCGCCAAGTGACGAGAGTCCGTACGTAGCGGCTATTGTTGTTATGTCCGGGTAGTTAGGCCCACATCATGCCTTGTATGCTTTCCCGTAATGCCTTGTACGCTTTTCTGGTAATGCCTTAAATATGTTTTCTTTGTAATGCTTCATATGATTTATTGTAACGCCATATGTACTATGAAATTATGTTTTGCATCGTGTTATTCATCTGAGGCTTTACTGAAAAGAAATTGTGAAATATATGGGAGCAGGTCGTATGCCACGGCGGAATTTAAAAGAAATTGTGAAATATATGGGAGGGGGTCGTACGCCACGGCGGAATTGAAAAGAAATTTTGAAATATATGGGAGGGGGCCGTAAGCCACGGAGGAATTGAAAAGAAATTGTGAAATATATGGGAGCGGGCCGTACGCCACGGCGGAATTGAAAAGAAATTGTGAAATATATGGGAGCGGGCCGTACGCCACGGCGGATCTAAGAATTTGTGATTTATTGTTTTCGTTCGGTGGTCTTACTCTTGAAAGTGCTTTATTGATTAGTTCAATAACTGTTTGGATTTTTCTTCTTTTGATATGTGTACTTGTTGCTTATTTCCCTGACATGCCTACTGTATTTCATCATATTCTATCATAAGTTATTACTGCTGGACCTTAGTGAGTATCGAGTCGACCTATCGTCACTACTTCTTCGAGTTTAGGCGGGATACTCACTGGGTACATTTTTTTTTTAATATGTACTCATGTTGCACTTTCTTTTCTTTTCTGTACTTGACTGTACAAGTCTGAAGGCTGGCGCGTTTGACTATTAGACCGGTGCTGGATATTGATAGTGTGGTCATACTTCTCGGTGATCTGCTTTCCCGGCGACTTCCTAGCAGCACCCTGGAGCTCTTTTGTTATATTTCTCTGTCCATTTTATTCAGACGGAGACTCCGTACACGTTGTAGTCATTGTATACTCAGTAGTTGCCCTGACACTCATGACACTAGTTCTTGGCACACACGTGGTGTATATTTTGGGTTGTTGGATGTACATATGTCATGCGACATGCCTATTGGTTGATTTTTCGCACTTGTAGTTTTATTTCACATCATCGCCATTATCATGTTTATATATGTTTTAAAAATTGGTTAAAAGAGGAAATTTGCGTAACGGGGATTGGTAACACTTAGTATTTCTATATTGGCTGGCCTAACCTCTCCATTGGGCACCATCGCGACCTGAATCGAGATTTGGGTCGTGACACATGATTAGTCAACTAAGACTTGTATTAGTCGACTAAATTTTAATTAGTCAACAATTCACCCCCTCTTGTAGTATCAGTTCCTCTGTAGTAGCTCGTGCAGGTTCTCTGGCTGCCCCACATGGTCGTCCCCGACCTGTGCCTCTCACTGCTCTAGCACGAGGCACAGTGTCTGATCATCAGATCCAGTCGTGCGTGTCCTCACCATCTATGAGAGAATAGAAAGACAAAGGTTTAGAATTTTGAAGTCAACAAATTCGCACGATAAGGAATCAAAGAAGTGATACTTTTCCTAACAGTTCCATAGCCATGATAGGTACAGACGTCTCCGTACCGATCCGTGAGACTCTACTAAATCTGCTTGTGACTCATAACACATATGAACCTAGAGCTCTGATATCAACTTTTCAAGATCCAAATTTACGTCCGTAGGATATCGTGACGGCACCTAGTCTCCAAGACTAGTTAAGCCTATCAACATGAGGAATAATTAAAATAAGAACAAATACTCTTAAAATCCAACAACTCGGTACATATAGAAATTCCCAAAACCCGACGAAATACAAGTCACAAGCTCTTGGAAGAAATTCTAAGTAGCTCTATACATCAAAGTCTAATAAGGATAAAGAAATAACATAGTAAAGATAGAGGGGGACTCCGAGGTCTGCGGACACTGGCAGATATATCTTGAAGTCTCCACGTACGGACTAGCTCACTGATACCTGGTCTGGTAGAAAGTACCTAGATCTGCACAAAACGATGTGCAGAAACGTAATATGAGTACACCACAGCAGTACCCAGTAAGTGCCAAGCCTAACCTCGGTAGAGTAATGACGAAGTCAGTTCAGGGCTCTACTGAAAATAACAAGAACAAAAAGTTTAACAATATAATAACAATGGTGACAATGGGAATGAATCATGCACGGAATGTGTCAAAATTTAACTACACAGAATAAGGGAAAATAATACCTCGCTGAAGGAAAATCATAAATTTTTATAGTTAAGGAAATTACAAAATAACCAAAAAGCAAGTACAACCATAAAGAAATATCAACAAGGGCACTCCCGAGGTATCGCCTCGTAGTCCCAAATCATAAACAAATTCACAATATCTCATTTTCTTATATCACCGAGGGAGCCTTCACATTTAATTTTAAATAAATTATTTTTCCCGAAATAGCACCTCGCATTTTAGCCACCCTTATCACACCGTATAACTTCTAGTAGTTCTCCTACTAGCCATGCATATCAATCCTACCTTATCTTACCGCATGCGATTCAACACCCAGACCTTATACCACCGCATGCGTATCAATATCACAATATATCACAATTCGCATCTCAAGTGCCCAAATATTTCAATTTGCCAAAATAAGTCAACAACAACATTTATTTTCCACAATAAGGAGCTCACGGCTCAATCACCATGTTACAAAAAATCTCAAAAAATAATATCTCACAAATTTAACACATTCCCTCAATACCAAATTTTAAAATGTCAAACACTTCATATAATAATAATTAAATTAAGAAATCCAACCTTCAAATAATGAGCATAGAATAAAAGAAACAAAGTTTCAACTAAACAGGTAAAGCAATTAGCAGGAAAAATGCAAGGAAAATTTAAAATATAAAAAATGGATCAATGATGATGAATATAAGAGGATAAAATAATTAATTAATATGCAACAGTGATCTACACAATTTAAATACATAATCCTCCACATTTCATGTACACACTCGTTACCTCGCGTACACAACTTTTAATACATCACAATTATCATATCAATACCAATCCTAAGGCGAATTTTCCCCACACAAGGTTAGACAAGTCACTTACCTCGGCTTGCGCCAATTTAATCAACTAGTAGGCTTTTTTCTCGATTATCCAACTCCGAATGACTCGAATCTAGTCAAAATAATTCAATGCAGTCAACACAGATTATAGGAATCAATCCCATATGAAAATACTAAACTTTTAAATAAAAATCCGAAATTAACTCAAAAATTACCCGCGGGACCCACTTCTCGGAATTCGACGAAACTTATGAAATATGAATGCCGATTCAATCACGAAACCAACCATACCAAAATTACTAAATTCCGATAGCATTTCTGCCCTAAATTCTCAAATTTATCCAAGAGGGTTTTCAAACTTTTCCAACTTAAAGCACCAATTAAATGTTAAAAACAACCATAGATTCGGGTAATTTGACAAAAAATGAGTTAAGAACACTTACCCCGATGTTTTCCTTGATAATCTCCCAAAAATGGCCTCTCCTCGAGCTCCAATACGTCAAAGATGGAAAATGGGATGAATAACCTTATGAGATCGCGGTTGAAGGCACGCGATCGCGACAGACAAGCTTCCCAGACCTATGCGATTGCGGACTCGTCCACGCGATCGCGAAGGTTTAAGCGCGTAGACCAACTTCAACCTCGTTTCCTTTTTGCGAACGTTGCCTTAGCCACATGTTCGCGTAGCACAGGCTTTCCAAACATACACGATCGTGTACGTACCCACGCCATCTCACAGAACAAAAATCTTCTTGCCCAAATTAGCCTACACGATCGCGGACCTTCTCATGCGATCGCGTAGAATGAAACCAAGCACCGGTTTCAGCAAACTCTAAGTCTAAAATTTTGATCCCTTAACCGTACGAAACTCACCCGAGGCCCCTGACACCTCAACTAATTACACCAACAAGTCCTAAAACATCATAGGAACATAGTCGAAACCTCAAATCACATCAAACAACGCTAAAAACACAAATCACACTCCAATTCAAGCTTAACGAAAACTAACGAATTCCAACTTCTATATTCGATGCCGAAAACTATCAAATCAATTCTGATTGGCCTCAAATTTTGCACACAAGTCGTAAATGACATAACATGCTATTTCAATTTTCGGAATCGGATTTCGATCCCGATATCAAAAAGTCAACTCCCTGGTCAAACTCCGAACTTAAATTTCCTATTTTCTTTATTTCAAGCCTAATTTAACTACGAACCTCAAAATAAATATCCGGACATACTCCGAAGTCCGAAATCATCATACAAAGCTATTGAAACCATCAAAACTCCATTCCGGGATTGTTTATACATTGTTCATCATTCAGTTAATTATTTCAACTTAAACCTTTAACTTAGGGACTATCTATCCCAGTTCACTCCGAATTTAAAAACCACATACCCCGGCAAGTTACAACACCACAATATAGCATAGAGAAAAGATAATTTAGGGGATCAGGGATAAAATACTCGTAACGGCTATCCAGGTCGTTACAGTCGATTGCTTACATTAGGGTGATTAAGTACATGTATGAGGAGCTAAGACTTGAGTTAGGACAGTGGGAGGTGACTCGGAGTATTTTCCAATTGTTATGAAGGTACACCTATGGACTGCACTCAGCCCATTCCTTTTTACCATGGTAATGGATTCACAGACACACTATATTCAAGGAGAGGTGTCATGGTGTATGTTATTTGCTGATGACACAGTGCTGATTGATGAGACGCGAGGCGGTGTCAACGAGAGGCTGGAGGTTTAGAGACATACCCTTGAGTCTAAGGGTTTCAAGTTGAGCAGGACTAAGTCGGAGTACCTAGAGTACAAGTTCAACGTCGATCCGACGGAAGCGGAGCTGGACATGAGGCTTGATTCACAAGTCATCCCCAAGAGGGGCAGTTTCAAGTACCTTGGGTCGATTATACATGGGGATGGGGAGATCGAAAAGGATGTCACACATCGTAAAGGGGTTGGGTGGATGAAGTGGAGGTTTGCGACTGGAGTCCTGTGTGAAAACACAGTGCCACTAATTCTCAAAGGTAAATTTTATAGAGCGGTAGTTAGACCAGCCATGTTGTATGGGGCTGAGTGCTTACCAGTTAAGAACTCACATATCCAGAAGATGAAAGTAGTTGAAATGAGGATGTTCAGGTGGATGTGCAGTCACACTAAGAAGGATAAGACTAGGAATGAAGATATTCGGGAAAAGGTGGGTGTGGCCCCCATGGATAAAAGTTGCGGGAAGCAAGGCTCGGATGGTTTGGGCACGTTCAGAGGAGAAGCCCAGATGTTCCGGTGAGGAGGTGTGAGCAGCTGGCTTTGGTGGTCACGAGGAGTGGTAGAGCGCGACCTTAGAAGTATTGGGGAGAGGTGGTCAGGCAGGACATGGTGTGGATTTCGATTACCGAGGATATAGCCCTAAACAGGAAGTTGTGGAGATCGAGCATTAAGGTTATAGGTTAGGAGGTAGTTGGTAATATCTCTACGCCGCTCCCGAGTGAGGCTAGTAGGTTAGGACTTGGTCTTAGACTGTTAGTGACTAATGTTGAGTTCACACTACTCTTTTCGTTCCTCTTAGTACTAGGCTTTATCTACTGGTTATTGTTTTGCTTTTCATCTATTTTCTGAATCTGGTAATGTTGTTCTTTTTCTATGGTTTCTATAGATGGTACTGATATATTGCCTTTTTCGTCTTCTTTTCATCTTCTTGTGCCGAGGGTTTTTCAGAAACAGTCTCTCTACCCCTTCAGGGTAGGGGTAAGATCAACGTATACATTATCCTCCCCAAGCCCCACTAGTAAAATTTTATTGAATTATTGTTGTTGTAAAAAATATTTTCCAATCACCAAACAAACACTAGAAAACATTCTTTAGAAAGATTTTTTCTTTTCATAAAAAATGACTTTCGTGGTACCAAACTCAATCTTTTATCCCCGGAAGTTTTGCATTAATGGCTCCTTTTAATTCATTCTTTAAATTTTGTACAAATGCCCATCAAAGGAAAGTTGCACTAACCAAGTTTTAATAAGAAGGCCGGCTAATTATGATATTTATACACGTGTGTGTTTCATGACCAACTATATATTCAGTGTTTGTTAGCTAGTAGTCATCAAAAAACAAAAACAAAAAATGTTGGGAAAATTTTCAGAGCAAGCAGAAATAAATGCATCAGCAAGTGAAGTGTGGAATCTCTATTCCACTATTCAATTTGTCAAATTTCTTGTTGAAAAACACATTGTTGAAAAGGCTGAGTTTATTGAAGGCAATGGTGGCATTGGTTCAGTCCTGCAAGTTAGTAAGTCATTTTACTTCAAAATAAAATATTTTCATTCCATTGATTATTCTTGATTTTTATTTTCTTGTTGTAACTTTTTTTTGGCATGGAGGTGGAAGTCCTGAAAAAAAAATCGATGAATACAAGACTCGTCTCTTATACACACATATTTATTAACCATAATTGAGGTGAAGAGTTATAAATTCTTATATTTATACACAATTAATTCAGATTCGCATAGCATATGATCCATTTTGAGAATTCTTTGTGAGTTAAAACACGTTACTTTGACAAGGTGGGTTGCTATGATGGTAAGCACCCTCCACTTCCAATCAAGAGATTGGGAGTTCGAGTCACCCCAAAGCAAGGTTAGGAGTTCTTGGAGGGAAGGATGTCGAGGGTTGATTGAAACAGCCTCTCTATCCTAGGATAGGGGTAAGGTCTGCGTACACACTACCCTCCCCAAACCCCACTTGTGAGATTATACTGGGTTGTTGTTGTTCCTTTTTAAGTGATAATTTGGTAAATTATTTAACTTTACTGACGATTTTCTATTTTGTTTGGACCAAATATCTTAGGTTTTCATGGTAATGCACCATATAAAGAGAAATTCGTCTCAATAGACGATGAAAAACGAGTGAAGGAAATCGAGATGGTTGAAGGTGGATATCTTGATCTAGGATTCAGTTTCTATGGGTTTAAGTTTGAAGTTATAGAGAAGGATGAGAATTCATGCATTGTGAAAATTACCATTGATTTTGAGACTAAACATGCTGAAAATATTCATCTTACTCTTGGCAATATCCCAGCCGTTTTTGCCGTCTTGAAAGCTACTGTTGAATATTTCAACGAGAAGAACAAGCAAATATAATCCTCTTTTTATTGGACTTTATGCATCTTTATAATTATAATTTCTGCTCTTTCAAATAATGTAATGTATTTTGATGGACTTATAAGTGTTGGATGTCATTATTCTTGGTTATTGAATAAAACATTATACATAGCTCATGCTTTATGAATTTTGATTTCCGTATCATCTGTAGGTTACGGGTTCAAACCGTGAAAGCTGTTATTAATGTTTGTATTAAATTAGGCTTTTTATATTACATTCGCGGTCCTTTCCCGAACCCTACGTGAACGCATGATGCCCCTTTTTTAACCTTTGCAATGAGACGAATCATTCTCAATTCTTAAGATTTTTTGGTTTTATTTATGACTCGTATGCAAGGCAAATTTAATCTAGACTCAAGTTTGAAGAGAACCCTCAAGGTAAGTTTTTACCGGTAGGCTTGATTTCGATTCATTTTGGAAGATATTAATTAAAAATAAAAAATTATAAGTTTTTAAGCTTTAAATATCTCCAAGTGATTTATTTTTTAATTTGCAACAAAAGAGGACATTCATATATTCATGTTTTGTATTTACTCCATGTCGGTCGAGATATGAACAACTTACCTTTTTAATTAAGATCTGTTGTTTTAATAAAAATATGAATAATTCGAAACATATTTTTTAAAAATTTACTTCATCTCAATTAATTTAACCATTCCCCATCTGGCAATAAATTGCATTCCTAAAATGGCAGAAGGGTATTCCTTTTCGTAACAACTTGATACATATCTTTTCATAATGTATCGTATTGTACTGTATCGTATTATATTGTTTGATAAATATAATATTTGAATAGACTATGTCGTTTGTCATCGTTTCATGATATCATAGACCAGCAATATGAAGAATAGAATAACAATATTATAAAGAAAAATTATGATACATGATAAAATTATTATATAAAAAATAGAATAAAGGATAAAATAAAATTATTTAATGATAATGAAGGATGAGATTGAGATAAAAAGACAAAATAACGACCTGACCACATTAAATCGGTCGTTACATAAAATGACACATTTAATTGTTATTAACGACGAATTTAGCGATATAATATAATAAAAAGAATAAAGTACTTTTCAATTTTATTTTTACATTTTACTTAAATAAAATAAAAAACTTAATTATTATCTTCAATAATAAATATTTGTAATTATTTATGATGGCCGAACAGGATATAAGTCGGCGAAAATATCCCCGCTGTTTTTTTTTCCTCATTTCCAATTTCCTCCTATAAACTTAAAATGTCAAATGGTTCATTCTTTCACCATTTTAATCCCAATAATTCACTGGAAATTTTAGCTTTATAGAAAAACTTCTATCAAACAG
Source organism: Nicotiana undulata (assembly GCA_005239495.1). Taxonomy (NCBI): domain Eukaryota; kingdom Viridiplantae; phylum Streptophyta; class Magnoliopsida; order Solanales; family Solanaceae; genus Nicotiana; species Nicotiana undulata. The sequence continues at coordinate 26,640 of ML268783.1, forward strand.
ATCTATTCACCTTATACTTAACAGAAATTTCTAAACAAAACAGACTGTAATTTCATTAAAGCAATTTCGAAACTATATTCTATTTTAATTTTTGGTATATTGAGGCTCAGATCTGTGATAAAATCAGGGCAAAGGAGACAAAGCAACCGCCATGGCTGCAAACCTCGGTTGCACTACAAAAATAGTGCCTTATCGGGTCGCCCCGCCAAGATACGGCCCGCTCCATTACCCCGACGCGAACTCTAGACTACACCTTAATCATCACAGCCTCTCATCCGTTTCAGTAACAACAAATCACTTATTTGGACCGGAGGGAGTAATAATAATAATAATAATAATAATTATGATGATGACGAGGAAGAAGAAGAAGAAGCAACAAAAAGGGTTAGATTTCAAATCATAAACCCTTTTTTCCGTATATGTGTGTGTATATATATATATATATATATATTGTATATGTATGTCTGTTTCAGATCTGAAGCTTAAGCAAACAGACCCTTAACATGGATGGTGGTTTGTTAATGCCGCGTTTGGTGAAAATGGTAAAGAAAATCATAGGCAAAAAGAACAGAGAGAGGGCAACCACCATTAGAGACTCCCAACTACCTCTCTGCTGCCTCATTCTTTCCGTCTAGAGTTCTTTCACACTGAATAGGTTTCGTTGCGAAGAGAATATTTATAGTCCTACCCTATGGTATGTGATTTTACATTTATGACCTTAGTTTTAACCCGTATTTGCAAAAACTGAAGTGTAGATTAATACAGTTTCTAAGGGTAATTTCGTCATTCTAAGCTCAAATTATCGTTAAAAATTTTAGATTTTATTTTTGCATTTTTTTGTTGTTTAATTTATATTTTCATCTCTTTTTGTTCTTATATTCTTGTATTGGACATTGTCCCTGTTTTGTTGAGGAATCTTTGTTATTTTTGTTATAAAATAATGACCGTAAAGTAAAGAAATTAAAGACAAGTATAGCGAGAGAAATTCATGTCTTATTCAACTTTCAAACTGATGTACATAATGAACTGAAATCTCCTTTATTTATAGAAGAAGGAAGCTGTTGTGTAAGCTGCTACTGCAAGTTGTTGTGTAAGTTGTTTGTAAGCTGCTACTGCAAGCTGTTGTGTAAGCTGCTACTGTACCAGACATAGATAATCTTCAACCAGGAATAATATTTATCCATAACTGAGTACCGAAATGATAAGCTTCTTCATGAAGTTTATTTCCAATAGAGTACCAAGTAGATAAACATATTTACGGCGGAGTCCCATATGGATAAGTTTTTTCAGGAAGCTTATGAACACCCATAATATACTATATATTTATAACACTCCCCCTTGGATGTTCATTAAAAGATAATGTGACTCATTAAAACTTTACTAGGAAAAACTCTGTGGGAAAAATCCTAGTGAAGAAAAAAGAGTACACATATTTAGTAATACGCATTGCTAGGTGCCTCATTAAAAACCTTATAAGAAAAACCCCGTGGGAAAAAAGCTTAGTAAGGGCACCGCGTATTTTACTCCCCTGATGAAAACCTTGTTTCAAATATTTGAGTCTCCGCATCCCAATCCTGTATACCATCTTCTCAAAAGTTGAATTTGTAGAGAATATTATCCACCACTATTTCCGATCGATTTAAATTAATCTCATCAAACCAAGAAGTTGTTGCAAGTCATTGAGTTGCTTGCAACCTGCCTGCATCAGCTGCTTGTAGATAAACTTCAATGGAGTACTAGATGGATAATCGTCTTCAGGAAGATTATCTACAACAGAGTAATAAATGGACATCCACAATAATATTTTCATAACACTCCTCCTTGGATGTTCATTATTATGTGCCTCGTTAAAACCTTACAAGGAAAAACCCTATGGGAAAAAATCCTAGTCAAGGAAAAAGAGTGCACTATTAATATACGTTGCAAGCTGCCTCATTAAAAACCTTACCAGAAAAAATTCCAATGGAAAAAGAAAACTGAGCAAGGGAAAAAGAGTATAGTGCATACTTTACTCCCCCTGATAAAGATATTGTTTCAAATACCCAAGTCTCTGTGTAGGAGAAGAGCTATATCTCGCTAGTAAATTAACAGGAAATGCTATGTCAGGCCTTGTAGCATTAGCAAAATACATAAGTGCACCAATTGCACTAAGATAAGGTATTTCGCAACCAAGGATTCCCCATCCTCTTCTAGAGGTCAGAACAAATTCTTATTCACTTCAAGTGATCGAACAACCATTGTTGTACTCAATGGGTGCGCTTTGTCCATGTAAAAGTATTTTAAGACCCTTTTTGTATAAGTAGATTGATGGATAAAGATTCCGCCTGCTAAATATCCAATTTGCAGACCAAGACAAAGTGTTGTCTTTCCAAGATCTTTCATCACAAATTCTTTCTTAAGATATTCAATTGCCTTTTGGAGCTCTTCTGGAGTTCCAACAAGATTTATGTCATCAACATAAACAACAAGGATAACAAATTCTGATGACATCTTCATTATAAAATACATGGACAAATAACATCACTTACGTAACCTTCTTTCAACAAATATTCATCGAGGCGATTATACCACATGCGCCCAGATTGCTTTAAATCGTACAAAGACCTTTGTAATATGGTCTAGTACATTTCTCGAGACTTTGAACTATATGCTTCAGGCATTTTAAATCCTTCAGGAATTTTCATATAGATTTAATCAAATGAGTCATATAGATCATGACTTGCATTTAAATGGCTTGACATCTTCAGGTGTCTGGACTGCAGGTCCGATCCTCACAATCTTTTACAATATTTTGCACTATATTGTATCAAAGATATCGTTGGCGATCATTTTGTATCGGTTTCGAAGTGACATAACTTGTTGAGATTTCATCACTTTCCTTATTTCAGGTACCTGAACTTCTTCTGGAGTTTCATGAAATGTTATGTTGTGGGCTTTTCTAGAGCTCATTTCCTCCTTATTATGATCATTTTGACCATTTGCTCCTATCCTTTTCAAGGATTGTTACCTTTGGAACCGATTGGTCTACCACGCTTCATGCGTAAAGTAAACTCCATCCTCCAGGGAATTTAATTTTAATAGGAGCATTCGCAGCTGAAATATGATATTTAATTTTGGATCAGCAAATGCTTCTGGCATTTGACTTGAATTATCTTCTGAGTGAGGATCATGCTAATGATAATTCAATTCATATAACATATTTTTCAGTTGTTTATTCTATCACCCAAATGTTAGAAAAACTAACATATATCCCCAATATTCATTGGGAAACATATCTTTGTACATTGTGGTACAAAAATTTGTGATGACCCAAAAGGTCATCCTAAGTAATTCTAGATAAGTCTGTGTTTCGAGGCCCCGAAAGCCTCCGTTAATATCACCTCGATATGCGTGCGCAGCCCGGGCATGTAGCCGGGAAGCTTCTATGTGAATATTTGATAAAAATGGAACTTTGAATTGAATAATTGAATAAAGTTGACTTTGGTCAACATTTTTGGTAAACGGACCCGGACCCGTGATGTGACGGTCCCGGAGGGACCGTAGGAAAATATGAGACTTGGGCGTATGCCCGGAAGCGAATTCCGAGGTCCCAAGCCCGAGAAATGAAATTTTAAAGAAAATTGTTTTCTGAAAATAATAAAGGATTTTGAAAATGAATTATTATGTGAAAACCGTGCTACCGGGCCCGTATTATGGTTTCGAATCCCGGAACAGGTTTATTATATGCTATGTGACTTATCTGTGAAATTTGGTGTAAAACGGACTTGAAATGACGTGATTCGGATTAAAAATGGGAAATTTAGAAGTTTATGAAGTTTAAGAAATTTCTAAGAGTTTTGAGGTTTAATTCCGTGTTTTTGATGATATTTTGATGATTTAAAAGCTTGAATAAGTCCGTAGGATGTATTGGGAGACGTGTGTGTTTTTGGTTTTGAGAACCGAGGGCTCGGGTGAGTTTCGGGTAGCCAACGGGTTGTAAAAAGATAGGAAAATCTGGTATAATTGCATTTTTTGCTGGTGTCAGTTCCATTACTCTATGCAATCGCATTCATTGGCCTGCGATCGCATAGCTTCGTACCTGGGGGGTAGTCTGTTACACTATGCGATCGCATAGCATACTCCGCGATCGCATAGTGTATTAGGTGGGTAAGGGCAGCTGGAGGAAAATACTCTGTGCGGTCGTTGTTTCCTTTGTGCGATCGCATAAGGGAGGGGTTGTATACATGTGCGATCGCAATAGCCATTCCGCGATCGCAGTGCACCCAGCCTTGGTCTCTATGCGATCGCATCCCTGCTTCCGCGATCGCATAGAGATATTTCTGCCCAGTTATTAAAATACCCAAAACAGATATCATGACGGGATTTCTCATTTTTGCACCCTTCTCTCCTTCTCCAAACCCCATTGAAAAAGCTAACTTCCCTCCATAAATACTTGGGTAAGTGATTCTAACATTAATTTCTTCCATTTTCCTTCCATAATTACTAGAAATCTAGGCCTAAAATCATAAACTCAAGTAGAATTAGGTTTTTGGGAAAATTGGGTGATTCAACCTCAATTTGGGGTCGAATCTTGAAACAAATCATATATTTTAACTCATGGGGTAATGGGTGAACGGGTTTTGGTCCGAACCTCGAGTTTAGACCACGTGGGCCCGGGGTCAAATTTTGGTATTTTCTGAAGAATGGTAGGAATTGTGTATTTAGGCTATGGGATGGTGTTATTGAATTATTATTGATATACTTAAGTTAATTATGCCTAGATATTGTTGTTCCGGAGTGGAATTCAAAAGGAAAGGCGGTCTTAGAGGGTTGATTGCTATACTTTGGACCGAGGTAAGTGTCTTGCCTAACTTTGGTGAGGGAATAGGTATTATTTGCTATGTGCTAAGTGATTATCATGTTCATTGCATAGGTGAGGTGACGAGTACCTATGCAATGTGTGTCAAGCATGCCCGTGAGTCTATTTTGATAAAAATTGCAGTATTTCTTCCATGTTTAGCATATTATGAGATTGTCTTTACTTGAAAATTTATTCCTGGTTGAAAATATTGGCCATTGAGCTTGAGAAGTGTTGATACGAATGATAATCCAAGTTAGAGTACGTGATTGAGGTGATTGGTTATAGCTGAGACCCTTGCCGGGCATTTCTTGAGTTACTAATTGATGTTTTTCCCTTGCCGGGTGTTTTGAACTACTTATTTCCACTATGTTGTACTCCTTGCCATGTTATCTATTATTTTTTGGTGAGGAAGAGTGTAAAGCACGAAGGGTGATGCCGTGCCATGATATTTGATTACATTGCATTGTGAGGAAGAGAGTAAAAGCACGAAGGGTGATGCTGTGCCATTGTTTACTTTTCTGATGTTTAGACTTGCTTCGTTGGCTATTGCGTTAGATTGTCTCCCTTGTTCACTTCTATCTGTCGATTTGACTGCTTTATTCCATTTGTTCCCCTTTAATGCTCCCGTATCCCATACTTGCTTACTTATCGCTTGCCCTGTATTATTCCTATTACCTGCTGTAGAATAGGACAGGTTATTCTTGTTACCTTCAGTAAAAATTCGAGAGTTAATGGTGTGGGATGTTTTCGGAAAAGGTTGGACATTAATGAATTCAAGTTATTTCAGTAAATGTTTGAAGGTTAATAGTTTTAAATATTGTTACGTTGTGTTATTAAGGCAATAATGTTGTATATGTTGGCTTGTCTAGCGGGTTCAATGTTAGACGCAGTCACGACCTGAAAGGTGGGATTTCGGGTCATGACAAAATTAATCATATACCACACATCAAAAGATAGTAAAAATATTTGGTTTCTATCCTAAACCAATTGTGAGGGGAGGACTTATCATATTTTGTTGGTATGATGCATACAAGTGCTGATGTATGCAATTTAAAATTCTTAGACCAACACATGAGGTTTTGTTCTCATAAGCGATAGTTTAGCCATTAATAGGAGGTATTCAATGCTAAACTAGCTTGAATATAAACCAACATCATCAAGATGAACTATTTTGATTTCATAATCTTAAAATTATGCTCTTAATTGATAAAAGCAATTTCAAATGTCAAAATGCAGGTTGACAATAAACGCACGTGTAACCATCTCATATATGCATCTATAAGTGGTTCACATGATAGGTGAATGGGACCATATTCACCTTTTATATATTTCAGATTAGGAGTCTTAGTCCCAACTTTAGCTGGTATAATCAATTTATTTTGAGAACAAGCAATACAAGAGAATTCTTGAAGAATCTTCTAGTTCTTCAGTATATGCTTATTTGAATTCTCAAATAGCTCATCTAAAAATGGAAAATGAAAACTTCAGGTTTATCATGGCATGTGCTATATCTTAATAAACTTCTGGTTTACTATGTCATAAGCTTTTGCATTCGTAAACTTCTGATTTACTGTGGCTACTTTTGTATCAGCGAATTCCTGATTTACTGTAGCTACTTTTGGCTCAGTAAAACTTCTGGTTTACTGTGACTGCTTTTGCATCAGTAAACTTCTAGTTTACTGTGATACATGATGTAGTACAAATTGAAAAATAAGGCGGGTAACTTCTCTCTCTCTCTCTCTCTCTCTCTCTCTCTCTCNGTTTTGACCATAATCATATAATATGAATGATATATTTGTATATAAACTCTTCTAGAGCCTTTATTTATTATCTACAATCTAATATTTATCAGACACTACTGGTATCATGTGTCTTCTAGACAAATAATTAACTCTCTAGGAGTTGTTGATACATTTTGTACTATCAAATATTTCTTAGACACTTCTGGTATCATGAGAGAAAATCATAACCAAATAAACAATATAAAGCTAATTCTAAATTTATAAATGACGAAACTAATTTTAAAATTTCTACCACTAACTTTGTGACAAATATCTCCTTCAAGGAGAAATACTATTAACATCTGAAAATTTTATATCAATGCGGCAACCACATAGTCATTGCATCTTTTAAGGAAAGATGCACAAGTTGCTATTTCCTTCAGGGAACTTAATAACTAACCATAATATATTAATGTAATTGCAGTAGAAAGCAATTCTACAAGAATGCATTTGCCTTTGAATGATACTTAATAAAATTTCCAAGATGTTTTACGTACAATAGGTACGTGCGGCAATGATTTTTATGCCACAAAATAATATTTATATCCTTTGTTATTCTAGCTCTTCAAGAGGTGAGTAGAGGTATTTCTTCATTCACTCCAGGGAATGAAAATGTGCTTAAAAATAACTTTGAATAGCTCATTATTTTGTTTAAGCACGGAAAGACACAATTTCATAATATTTTCCTACTTCAAGAGGAAATTTCAATAGTGTTACTTCTTCAGGAGAAAATTTAAAATACGAAATATTGAGTATATATTCTCTAAATCATATTACCTCTTCTGTAGTTGAATTGTAATATATTTACATCAAGAGCGCGTTCATATTTACGAGCTTTATTAATATTATCACATTCACTTCAGGGAATGGATTAATATTTATCAAAATTTCTCATCCTTCAGGGAATGGAACATAATTATCTGAACGTGCATCAATCACACCAAATTGTGTGATGGCTTAGAACCTCTTTTAAGATAATGCTACTTCAGGAGAAAATAGAGGCATGCAAGTAATATAGAGAAATTTTCTCTAACTTATCTTCAATTGTAACCATAGAAAGCCTAAATTATCACTTCTGGTGGTCATAGGCGTATACCACTTCTGGTGGTTTAACAAAATTTAGTTAAAATGAGATATACGAAATATAACCACTTTCGGTGGTTGTATATTTCTTGCAAACTCTGCTGGAGTTCAAGTGACCGTGAAGCATAGGAAATATTACCATTGTTGGTAATTATATATTTCCCATAAACTATGCTGGAGTTTACATGGATTTGACAGTGTTATTCACTTTGTAATCTTTTGTGGAGATGACAAAATGTTGAAAACAAGTATATATAAAAAACAGTTGTTATATGCTAATACGTATACGGAGCATGTAACATAGAAAGTTGATTCAATATCCATTGTCTTCTTAGCCTTCAAATTTGTATTTTAAATCACAATATACCCGCAAGTCCTGCATCACTAGTTGCTTAGAATTAGCACGTGATGGACATAGATAATAGATAATAAGCATAATTTTTCAAGATCATGAAGGAAATCAAATAAAATCATAAATTAATAAGCCTTATCTTTGAGAGATGACATCAAAGGATTCCATCTCTTCATAGAGTTGGAAACTAACAAAACCAACGTGTTGCTCACCACTCCAATGATGTAATTTTTCTCAAAATGCTCTGAATGAACTCGGTTTGACCACATGCAAGGGCAGTATGTTGCCTCACAGTCAGGTAGTGATGATGAAATTAGAGACTCGTGATGATAACGTGTTATAAAATAATGACATTAAAGTAAAAAAAATCAAAGACAAGTATAGAGAGAGAAATTCATGTCTTATTCAACTTTCAAAATGATGTACATAATTAACTGAAATCTCCTCTATTTATAGAAGAAGGAAGCTACTGTGTAAGCTGCTACTGCAAGCTGCTGTGTAAGCTGCTTGTAAGCTGCTACTGCAAGCTACTGCAAGCTGCTGTGTAAGCTGCTATTGCATGCTGCTGTGTAAGCTGTTAATAAGATGCTACTGTACCAAATATAGATAATCTTCTACCGGGGATAATATTTATCGATAACTGAGTACCGGAATGATAAGCTTCTCCAGGAAGCTTATTTCCAATAGTGTACCAAGTAGATAAACATACTTACGGTGGATTCCCATATGAATAAGCTTCTTCAGGAAGCTTATGAACATCCATAATATAATATATATTTATAACAATTTTGAATTTTTTATCATGCTCGATAATTTTAGGGTAAAGGATAAAAAATGCCGCTTTGATTATACGAAATACAACAAGTTTTGTCTTGTGTTTTAAAAAATGCTTCGTTCCAATCCTTGGCGTTTATCAAAGAGGACAACAACAACAACAACAATCTAGTATAATCTTATTAGTGAAATCTGGGGAGGATAGTATGTACGCATATCTTACCCTTACTATAAGGTAACGAGGTTGTTTTCAATAGACCCACAACATCTTTCCCTCCAAGAATTTCTCACCTTAATTTTGGGATGACTCGAACTCACAACCTTTTGGTTGGAAGTATGATTATTTTGTGTCACGGTTGATTTTTTAACCTCGATAACAGCAGTGCTGGAAAAATAACGCGCCCTAAATTTTAAAATACATTCGCTAGAAATTTCAGCAAGCTTTGTGATTATCAGAATTTGTGTCAAAATCGTGACGATCATCAGAAGGTTCGGCGGTCCGAAACCAAAATATTGTATTTTTTGACAAAAAGATAATGAGTGTACAAAAAAAAAAAGTTACCCCAATATATGTATAACGCCCAAATTCTTTGCGCTATACATTAACGGTAAATTTTGTCGTTAAAGGTATAGCGCACAAAATTTGGGCGCTATACCGCTGACGATTTGACTGCCCCCGTATAGCGCAGGGATGTTGTACGCTATAGGTATAACGTTTTAATTTTGCGCATTATACCCCCCTTTTTTAATCCCCTTCGTCTTCCCCAACACCAGATCTCCCTCCCCCATTTTTTTAACTGTGATGACCCAAAAGGTCATCCTGTGTATATTTGGCTAAATCTGTATCCCGAGGTCCCGAAAGCCTCCGTTAATCTCACCTCGATGTGCGTGCGTAGTCCGTGCGCGTAGCCGGGAAGTCTTTATATGAAAAACTTGATAATAAGTTGAATTTGTAGTAATTAATTGAATACAGTTGACTTTGGTCAATATTTTTGGTAAATGGACGCGGACCCGTGATTTGACGGTCCCGGAGGGTTCGTAGAAAAATATGGGACTTGGGCGTATGCCCGGAATCGAATTCCGAGGTCCCAAGCCCGAGAAATGAATTTTTAAGGAAAATTGTTTTCTTGAAATAATAAGGACTTTTGAAAATAAAATTTGATTTGAAATCTGTGTTACCGCGACCGTATTATGGTTCTGGTGCCCGGAATAGGTTTAATATATGTTATGTGAGTTATCTGTAAAGCTTGGTGTAAAACGGACGTAATATGACGGGTTTCGGATAAAAAATTTGAATAATTGAGCCTTATGAAGTTTTGAGAAAATTCTATGAGTTTTGAGGTTTAATTCATTGATTTTGATGTTATTTCGGTGGTTTTAGTACTTGAATAAGTTCATATAATGATTTGGGAGTCGTGTGTGTTTTTGGTTTTGAGTCCCGAGGGCTCGGGTGAGTTTCGGGTAGCTAACGGGGTGCAAAAAAAGTCAGAAAATTTGGTGTGAAGTAGCTGGTTTCTGGTGTCTGGTGTAATACCTTTTGCGAACGCGGCCAAGGGATCTCGAACGCGAAGGGTAAAATAGGGTGGCCTAGGTTTTACTCTACGCGAACGTGTAGAGGGAGACACGAACGCAGAGCACCGGATGGTGTCTCTACAAGAACGCGTCCCCAGGGATACGAACGAGTAGGGTTAAGGTGAGGTCGGGGGGCTGGGTAGCGCAGTGCATCACGAATGCGGCCGTACGCACGCGAACGCGAAGGTCTGTAGGGTCAAACCTACACGAACGCGGTCTGGTCCTCACGAACGCGTTGGTCAGAGTAGCTGACCTTTCGCGAACGCGGCCAGGGGCTCGCGAACGCGAATGGTATTTTTGCCCAGTTATTAAAATACCCCAAAAATAGAATACTATGCGGGATTTCATAATTTTTCACCTCCTCCTTCTTCTTCAACCTCCATTGAACACCTTCAAGCCATTTTTTCCTCCATAGCCTTTTGGGTAAGTGTTCCTAACATCAATTTCTTGCACTTTCCTTCCCTAATCACTAATATCTAGGACTAAAATCCTAAAATCAAAGTAGAAATTAGGGGTTTTGGGTAGAGATAGGGTTTATGGGATTTTGGGTAATTCAACCTCAATTTGGGGTCGGATTTCAAAACAAATCATGTATTTGAACTCGTGGGGGTATGGGTGATCGGGTTTTGGTCCGAGCCACGTGTTTGGACCAAGCAGGCCCGGGGTCGAATTTTGGTATTTTTGGAAGAATCCTAGGAATTGTATATTTAGGCTATGGGATTGTATTTATTGTGTAATTATTGATATACTTGAGTTAATTATGTCTAGATAATACCATTCCGGAGTTGAATTCCAAAGGAAAGGGGGTGTTAGAGGGTTGATTGCTATATTTTGGACCTAAGGTAAGTGTCTTGCCTAACTTTGGTAAGGGAATAGGTATTGTGCCCTACGTGTTATGTGTGTTATCATGTTCAATGCATAGGTGAGGTGACAAGTACTTATGCCTTGTGTGTCAAGTATGCCCGTGAGTCCGTTTTGCTTAATTACTTGTTACTACCTCAATGATCAATGTGTTATGAAGTATTTCTTTTGAGAAGTTATGTACTCGTAAGGAATTGGTTATAGATGAGACCCTTGCCAGGCAAATGTGTTGATTTTGTTTGTTATTCCGCATGTCGGGTGGTTGTAATTGAAATTTCGATAATTGATTTCCTTGCCAATTTGTTATTTGTTGTTGATATTACTTGGGTGAGGAAGAGAGTAACGCACGAAGGGTGATGATGTGCCATTCATTCATATTATTCATTTAATTATCATTGCAATGTGAGGAAGAGAGTAAAGCACGAAGGGTGATGCCGTGCCATTCATTCATATCATTCATTTATTTATTATTGCAATGTGAGGAAGAGAGTAAAAGCACGAAGGGTGATGTCATGCCATTCATTTCATTTATTCATTATTACACTGTGAGGAAGAGAGTAAAGCACGAACGGTGATGCTGTGCCATTCATTTCATTTATTATTTCAATCATCATTTATTTACTTGTTGCATCGTGAGGACGAGAGTAAAAGCATGAAGGGTGATGTTGTGCCATTCATTCATATTGTTCATTTAATTATCATTGAAATGTGAGGAAGAGAGTAAAGCACAAAGGGTGATGCCGTGCCATTCATTCATATCATTCATTTATTTATTATTGCAATGTGAGGAAGAGAGTAAAAGCACGAAGGGTGATGCCGTGCCCTTTATTTCATTTATTCATTATTGCACTGTGAGGGATGGAGTAAAGCACGAAGGGTGATGCCGTGCCCTTTATTTCATTTATTCATTATTGCACTGTGAGGGATGGAGTAAAGCACGAAGGGTGATGCCGTGCCCTTTATTTCATTTATTCATTATTGCACTGTGAGGGATGGAGTAAAGCACGAAGGGTGATGCCGTGCCATTCATTTCATTTATTATTGCAATCATTTCATATATTTACTTGTTGCATCGTGAGGACGAGAGTAAAAGCACGAAGGGTGATGCCGTACCATTCATTTATCTGTTTATTTATTGTTTTCGATATCTCATTTTGCTTTATACTTGTTTCCCCCTTACCTGTTCCCGTATTACTTGCTTATCTGTTAAATATTTGTTACTTCCCTGCTATATCTTTGGTAGAACTGTACAGGTAGGCTATCGTTGTCGTGTCTAGCCTCGCCACTACTTTGGCCGGGGTTAGGCTTGGCAGTTGCTTAGTACATGGGGTCGGTTGTACTAATGCTACACCTGCACTTCTCTATGTTGTGCAGATCCCGCAGCCGGACCCGGTGGACACTGATTTAGGGAGCATCCTTCATTCCACTTCAGAGATTACAAGGTAGACCCGCAGACGTTCGTGGGCCTTGGCGTCTCTTCTATCCTCTTTTTCTATTCTGTCTTGTTTTCCTTAGTTCTAAGACAATTTTTGTGTTATTTCTTCAGACTTTGTATTTAGTAACCTCTTAGCCAGTTCGTGAGTTAGTGACTCCAGGTGCTGGGATATTGTAAACGAATCGTGTTATTGGTGTTTTAAGTTATTTTCAGAACTTATCTACTTCCGCATTTGAAAAAGATATATTAGATGCTTTACTTAATTCTGTATTTTTAATGTTAGTACGTTAATGAAATTGTATATGTTGGCTTGTCTAGCGGGTTCAATGTTAGACGCAGTCATGGCCCAACGGTGGGATTTCGGGTCGTGACAAGTTGGTATCCGAGCACTAGGTTGCTTAGGTCTCACAACTCACGGACAAAATTTGTAGAGTTTGAGGGATCGGTACAGAGACGTCTGTACTTATCCCCCAGAGGATGCAAAGTTAGGAATAACTTCACACCTTTCATTCTCTGTCGTGCCAGTTGAATTCTAAATACTAATTGAGTCTCTAATTACTCTCTCGCAGAAGGAGAGAACGCGTGCTTCCTCATCGACCGATCAGCAGCCCGACCCTCCTTTGCAGCTCTTACGAGGGGCCGAGGCTGAGGCCGTGCTAGAGGCCGAGGCATAGCTAGAGCAGCGGCTCTAGTTGAGGACCTACAGGTAGATTATGCCGGTGAGATTCCTACTCAAACAGTCCCAGTTGGACCAGCTCAGGTCTCAGAGGGGTTCATTGCTACCCCTGTGCTTCAGGACGCTCTAGTCTGCCTGGTGGGACTTATGGAGAGTGTGGCTTAGGTCGGTCTTCTTCCTACTGCACCAGCTGGATCTCAGGCTGGGGAAGGGACCCAGACTCCTGTTATTCATACCCCAGAGCAGGTTGCCACTCAGTTTCAGACTCCAGCACCCCAGACAGCTGGAGTAACTCAGCCGGGTATTGTGGCACCGGCGGTCGAGGGTGCAGCTATGTCAGCAGATGCTCTATGGAGACTAGATCGGTTCACCAAGTTATTCACTACTACTTTTACGGGTGCACCGTCAGAGGATCCACAGGATTATTTGGACAACTGTCATGGGATTCTTTGGAACATGGGCATAGTGGAGTCCAATGGAGTTGACTTTGCTACTTTTCGGTTATTTGGCACAGCCAAGACTTGGTGGAGAGACTATTGCTTGACCAGACCAACTGGGTATGCACCTTTGTCCTGGGCTCAGTTCTCCGAGCTATTCATGGGGAAGTTTCTTCCGATTACTCAGCGAGAGGATCTTAGGAGGCAGTTTGAGCGCCTCCAGCAGGGGTCTATGTCTGTTACTCATTACGAGACCAGGTTCATCACTCTAGCCAGGCATGCACTTATGATAATTCCTAATGATCGTGAGAGAGTGCGGAGATTTATTGAGGGTTTAGCTCAGCCCATCAGACTCCAGATGGCCAGGGAGTCAGGTACCGATATTTCATTCCAGGATGCGGCCGATGTGGCCAGGAGGATTGAGATGATTCTGTCATAAGGAGGTGGTAAGGGGGATGACAAGAGGTCTCGTCACTTTGGTAGATTCAGTGGAGCCTCATCCGGAGGCAGGGATTCTTTCAGTAGGGGTCATCCACCCCGACCTTTTCAGTCAGCGCTTCAGGTATCTCACCGTGCACCGCCAACTCCTGTTAGTGCACCACCAACCTCTATCAGTGCACCGCCACTTCAGAGCTACCAGGGTGGTTATCAGGTTCGTCAGGGACAGTTCCAGAGTCATTAGCCACATCAGCAGAGACCTTGTTATTCTTGTGGTGTTCATGGGCACATTGCGAGGTATTGCCCCAGGACTTCGGGTAGTTCTCAGTATCAGGGTACTCGCGCCATGGTCCCCGCAGCAGGTGCACCCCCACCCCCTCAGCCAGCTAGGAGTGGTGGTCGTGGTGCTAGAGGTGGAGGTCAGACTCATAGAGGTGGAGGGCAGGCCATGAGAGGTAGAGGTCAACCCGTAGCAGGTAGACCCAGAGATGTGCAGGTTGGAGGGGCTCAACCCCGGTGTTATGCTTTTCCTGCTCGTCCTGATGCTGAGGCTTCTGATGCAGTTATTACAGGTACGGTTTCAGTTGGCAGCCGAGAGGCTTCGGTCTTATTTGTTCCGGGTTTTACATTCTCCTATGTGTCTTCATATTTTGCCCCTTATTTGAGCATGCCTCGTGATTCTTTGAGTACTGTTGTACATGTGTCTACACCGGTGGGTGATTCTATAGTGGTANTTTGAGCATGCCTCGTGATTCTTTGAGTACTTATGTGTATGTGTCTACCCCAGTGGGTGACTCTATTGTGGTAGATCGAGTCTACCATTGTTGTTTAGTTGTTATTGGGAGTTTGTAGACTCGAGTTGATCTTTTGCTTCTTGATATGGTTTATTTTGATGTTATATTGGGGATGGATTGGTTATCCCCCTATTATGCTATTCTGGACTGTCATGCCAAGACAGTGACCTTGGCCTTGCCAGGGGTACCTTGTTTGGAGTGGAGGGGGACTCCTAGCCATTATTCTGGTAGATTTATTTCTTATATGAAAGCTCGGCGCATGGTCGAGAAGGGTAGTTTTGACTATCTGGCCTATGTTCGTGATTCTAGTGCCGAGGTTCCTTTCCTGGAGTCTGTGCCCGTAGTTCGTGAGTTTCCAGAGGTATTCCCTGCTGACCTGCCGGGTATGCCACCCGACAGGGATATTGACTTATGTATTGAGGTAGCTGAGGGCACTCAACCTATTTCTATTCCGTCGTACCGTATGGCCCCGCCAGAGTTGAAGTAATTAAAGGAGCAATTATGGGATTTGTTGGATAAAGGCTTCATCCGGCCTACTGTTTTCTCCTTGGGGTGCTCCCGTGTTGTTCGTGAAGAAGAAAGATGGTTCTATGAGGATGTGCATTGATTACCGGCAGTTGAATAAGGTTACTATCAAGAACAAGTATCCTTTGCCGAGAATTGATGATCTATTTGACCAGCTTCAGGGTGCTACGGTGTTATCTAAGATAGACTTGAGATCTGGTTACCATCAGCTGAGGATTAGGGCTTCTGATGTCCCTAAGACAGCTTTTCGCACTCGTTATGGGCACTATGAGTTTTTGGTGATGTCTTTTGGGTTGACTAATGCCCCTGTTACTTTTATGGAGTTGATGAATCGGGTATTCAGGCCTTATTTGGACTCATTCGTGATCGTGTTTATAGATGATATCTTGATTTATTCCCGTAGTCGAGAGGAGCATGAGCAACATCTTCGGGTTGTTCTCCAGATTCTGAGAGATCGGCAGTTGTACGCCAAGTTTTCTAAATGCGAGTTCTGGTTGAGTTCTGTGGCATTCTTGGGCCACGTTGTGTCGGCAGAGGGCATTCAGGTGGATCCGAAGAAGGTTTCAGCAGTTAGAGATTGGCCTAGGCCCACTTCAGCTACAGAGATTCGGAGCTTCTTAGGCCTAGCAGGCTATTATCGCCGATTCGTGGAGGGGTTTTCATCTATAGCAGTCCCGATGACCAGGTTGACTCAAAAGAGTGCTCAGTTCAGGTGGTCTGATGAGTGTGAGGCGAGCTTTCAGAAGCTCAAGACCGCCTTGACCACGACACCAGTGTTAGTATTGCCCTCAGGTTCAGGATTGTATACCGTGTATTGTGATGCTTCACGGGTTGGGCTTGGTGCATTGTTGATGCAGGACAGCAAGGTCATAGCCTATGCTTCTCGTCAGTTGAAGATTCATGAGAAGAACTATCAAGTTCATGATTTGGAGCTTGCATCTATTATTCACGCTTTGAAGATATGGAGGCACTATCTATACGGAGTGCCATGTGAGGTGTTCACGGACCATAAGAGCTTGCAGTATCTGTCCAGACAAAAGGAGTTGAACATGAGGCAGAGGAGATGGTTAGAGTTGCTGAAGGATTATGATATTACCATTCTTTATCATCCGGGAAAGGCTAATGTGGTGGCCGATGCTTTGAGCCGGAAGTCAGCCAGTATGGGCAGTCTAGCTTATCTATCAGTCGGGGAGCGACCTCTTGCGTTGGATGTTCATGCTTTAGCCAACCGATTTGTAAGATTGGAGGTTTCTGAGACTGGCAGTGTTTTGGCTCATACTGTGGCCCGTTCTTCATTGTATGACCGTATTCGGGCCAGGCAGTATGATGCTCGTCATCTATGTGTTCTTAGAGATACAGTCCGGCATGGAGGTTCCAAGAAGGTTACGGTTGATGATGAGGGAGTTCTGCGGATGTAGGGCCGTATTTGTGTACCTGATGTTAAGGGTATTCGTGAGTTGATTCTTCAGGAGGCCCATAGTTCCCAGTATTCCATTCATCGGGGTGCCGCAAAGATGTACCAGGACATGCGACAACATTATTGGTGGCGAAGAATGAAGAAGGATATTGTAGCTTATGTAGCTCGGTGCTTGAACTGTCAGTAGGTTAAGTACGAGCACCAGAGACCCAGTGGTTTGATGCAGCAGATTCAGCTTCCTGAGTGGAAGTGGGAGCGTATAACCATGGACTTTGTAGTTGGGCTCCCACGGACTCAGAGGATGGTTGATGCAGTTTGGGTTGTTGTGGATAGGCTGACCAAGTCGGCACATTTCATTCCAGTATCAGTGTCGTATTCAGCAGAGAAGTTGGCAAAGATTTACATGAGAGAGATTGTTAGATTTCATGGTGTGCCCATATCCATTATATCAGACCGAGGTACTCCGTTCACCTCCTATTTTTGGAGAGTATTTCAGCGAGAGTTGGGCACGCAGATCGAGTTGAGCACAACATTTCATCCTCAGACGGGCGGTCAGTCCGAGCGGACTATTCAGATTTTGGAGGATATATTACGAGCTTGTGTTATAGACTTTGGTGGTTCATGGGATCAGTTATTGCCCTTAGCAGAGTTTGCCTACAACAATTATCAGTCGAGCATCCAGATGGCTCCTTATGAGGCGTTGTATGGTAGGCAATGTCGGTCCCCAGTTGGATGGTTTGAGCCCGGAGAGGCTAGATTGTTGGGTTCTGAGTTAGTACAGGATGCCTTGGACAAGGTGAAGATCATTTAGGATAGACTTCGTACAGCTCAGTCCAGGCAAAAGAGTTATGCAGATTGCAGAGTTCGAGATTTGGCTTTCATGATAGGAGATCAGGTGTTTCTTAGAATGTCGCCTATGAAGGGCGTGACGAGGTTCGGGAAGAAAGGCAAGTTGAGCCCTAGGTACATTGGTCCATTTGAGGTTTTGGAAAAGGTAGGATAGGTGGCCTACAGACTTTCTTTGCCACCGCATTTATCAGCCGTGCATTCAGCGTTTCATGTATCTATGCTCCGGAGGTATATTGCAGATCTGTCTCATGTTCTTGACTTCAACGGTGTCCAGTTGGACAAGGATTTGTCTTATGAGGAGGAGCCAGTAGCCATATTAGCTAGGCAGGTTCGTCAGTTGAGATCGAAGAGTTATCCTTCGGTCCGTGTTCAGTGGAGAGGTCAGCCTGCCGAGACAGCTACTTGGCAGTCCGAGTCCGATATGAGGAGTCGTTATCCCCATCTTTTCTTAGACTCAGGTACTTTTCTATGTCCGTTCGAGGACGAACGTTTGTTTTAGAGGTGGAGATTGTGATGACCCAAAAGGTCATCCTGTGTATATTTGGCTAAATCAGTGTCCCGAGGCTCGAAAGCCTCCATTAATCTCAGCTCGATGTGCGTGCGCAGTCCGAGCGCGTAGCTGGGAAGTCTTTATGTGAAAAACTTGATAATAAGTTGAATTTGTAGTAATTAATTGAATACAGTTGACTTTGGTCAACATTTTTGGTAAACGGACCCGGACCCGTGATTTGAAGTCCCGGAGGGTTCGTAGAAAAATATGGGACTTGGGTTTATGCCCGAAATCGAATTCCGAGGTCCCAAGCCCGAGAAATGAATTTTTAAGGAAAATTGTTTTCTGGAAATAATAAGGACTTTTGAAAATGAAATTTGATTTGAAATCTGTGTTACCGGGCCCGTATTATGGTTTCGGAGCCCGAAACAGGTTTAGTATATGTTATGTGAGTTATCTGTAAAGTTTGGTGTAAAACAGACGTAATATGACGGGTTTCGGATAAAAATTGGAATAATTGAGCCTGGAAGTTTTGAGAAAATTCTATGAGTTTTGAGGTTTAATTCATTGATTTTGATGTTATTTCGGTGGTTTTAGTACTTGAATAAGTTCGTATAATGATTTGGGAGTCGCGTGTGTTTTTGGTTTTGAGTCCCGAAGGCTCGGGTGAGTTTCGGGTAACTAACGGGGTGCAAAAAAGTCAGAAAATCTGGTGTGAAGTAGCTGGTTTCTGGTGCCTGATATAATACCTTTCGCGAACGCGGCCAAGAGCACGCGAAGGGTAAAATAGGGTGGCCTGGGTTTTACTCTACGCGAACGCGGAGCACCGGATGGTGTCTCTACGCGAACACGTCCCCAGGGATGCGAACGAGTAGGGTTAAGGTGAGGTCGGGGGGCTGGGTAGCGCACTGCATCACGAACGCGGCCGTATGCACGCAAACGCGAAGGTCTGTAGGGTCAAACCTACACAAATGCGGTCTGGTCCTCACGAACGCGTTGGTCAGAGTAGCTGACCTTTCGCGAACGCGGCCAGGGGCTCGCGAACGCGAATGGTATTTTTTCCCAGTTATTAAAATACCCCAAAAAAAGAATACCATGCGAGATTTCATAATATTTCACCTCCTCCTTCTTCTTCAACCTCCATTGAAGACCTTCAAGCTATTTTCTCCTCCATAGCCTTTTGGGTAAGTGTTCCTAACACCGATTTCTTCCAGTTTCCTTTCCTAATCACTAAAATCCTAAATCAAAGTAGAAATTAGGGGTTTTGGGTAGAGATAGGGTTTATGGGATTTTGGGTAATTCAACCTCAATTTGGGGTCGGATTTAAAAAAATCATGTATTTGAACTCGTGGGGGTATGGGTGATAGGTTTTGGTCCGTGCCTCGTGTTTGGACCAAGCAGGCCCGGGGTCGGATTTTGGTATTTTATGAAGAATGCTAGGAATTGTATTTTTAGGCTATGGGATTGTATTTATTGAGTCATTATTGATATACTTGAGTTAATTATGTTTAGATAATACCATTCCGGAGTTGAATTCTAAAGGAAATGCGGTGTTAGAGGGTTGATTGCTATATTTTGGACCCGAGGTAATTGTCTTGCCTAACTTTTGTGAGGGAATAGGTATTGTGCCTTATGTGTTATGTGTGTTATCATGTTCAATGCATAGGTGAGGTGACGAGTACCTATGCCTTGTGTGTCAAGTATGCCCGTGAGTCCGTTTTGCTTAATTACTTGTTACTACCTCAATGATCAATGTGTTATGAAGTATTTCGTTTGAGAAGTTATGTACTCGTAAGGAATTAGTTATAGATGAGACCCTTGCCGGACAAATGTATTGATTTTGTTTGTTATTCCCTATGTCGGGTGGTTATGAATTGAAATTTCGGTTATTGATTTCCTTGCCAATTTGTTATTTGTTGTTGATATTACTTGGGTGAGGAAGAGAGTAAAACACGAAGGGTGATGACGTGCCATTCATTCATATTATTCATTTAATTATCATTGCAATGTGAGGAAGAGAGTAAAGCACGAAGGGTGATGTCGTGCCATTCATTCATATCATTCGTTTATTTATTATTGCAATGTGAGGAATAGAGTAAAAGCACGAAGGGTGATGTCGTGCCATTCATTCCATTTATTCATTATTGCACTGTGAGGAAGAGAGCAAAGCACGAAGGTGGATGCCGTGCCATTCATTTCATTTATTATTGCAATCATTTCATATATTTACTTGTTGCATCGTGAGGACGAGAGTAAAAGCACAAAAGGTGATGTCGCGCCATTCATTCATATTGTTCATTTAATTATCATTGCAATGTGAGGAAGAGAGGAAAGCACGAAGGGTGATGTCGTTCCATTCATTCATATTATTCATTTAATTATCATTGCAATGTGAGGAAGAGAGTAAAGCACGAAGGGTGATGTCGTGCCATTCATTTCATTTATTCATTATTGCACTGTGAGGCTGAGATAAAGCACAAAGGGTGATGCCGTGCCATTCATTTCATTTATTATTGCAATCATTTCATATATTTACTTGTTATCGTGAGGACGAGAGTAAAAGCACGAAGGGTGATGTCATGCCATTCATTTATCTGTTTATTTGTTATTTTCGATATCTCATTTTGCTTCATACTTGTTGCCCCCTTACCTGTTCCCGTATCACTTGCTTATCTGTTAAATATATGTTACCTCCCTGTTATATCTTTGGTAGATTTGTACAGGTAGGCTATCGTTGTCGTGTCTAGCCTCGCCACTACGTCGGCCAGGGTTAGGCTCGGCACTTGCTCAATACATGGGGTCGGTTGTACTGATGCTACACCTGCACTTTTTTATGTTGTACAGATCCCGCAGCCGGACCCGGTGGACACTAATTGAGGGAGAATCCTTCAGTCCACTTCAGAGATTACAAGGTAGACCCGCAGACGTTCGTGGGCCTTGGCGTCTCTTCTTCTATTATGTCTTGTTTTCCTTGGTTCTAAGACAGTTTTTGTGTTATTTCTTCAGACTTTGTATTTAGTAACCTCTTAGCCAGTTCGTGAGTTAGTGACTCCAGGTGCTGGGATATTGTAAACGAATCGTGTTATTGGTGTTTTAAGTTATTTTCAGAACTTATCTGCTTCCGCATTTGAAAAAGGAATATTAGATGTTTTACTTAATTATGTATTTTTAATGTTAGTACGTTAATGAAATTGTATACGTTGTCTTGTCTAGCGGGTTCAATATTAGACGCAGTCATGGCCCAACAGTGGGATTTCGGTTCGTGACATTAACTTTGACTCCCTGAATCTGGTACCCCCCATTCATCACAGTAAAAAATAATTGTGGGCCCCCCGTCACAAAAAAAGTTTAGAACGTAGGTCCCACATCGGAGTAGAGCATCGTATTATTGTGGTTTCACTCTTTCGGACTCAAATTTTCAACCAATTTGCTTTCCGAAAACACTAAATCGAGGTATTTCGGTTTATTTGATGTTGAAACTTGTATAATAATGCATATTAGTTGATTTGAATGTGTTCCTATTTCGTTTTGTGTTTTATATGCGAAACTAGTAAGTTACATTTATCCGGACTTAAATATTAGTGTTTTAAAAAAAATATAAAATTATGAAATAAATTTGTCTGTTAATATCCGGACTTTATATATTTGTGTTTCCATGTCGTTTTGTGTTTTATTTGCGAAACTAGTATGTTATATGTATTTTTATGAATGTTATGTGATTAAAATGTATTTGTTGTTTATATTTAGTTTAGATAATTTTTTAGCGTAGTAAAATGTAGAGCCTTTTAGCGTAGAATCCCTGTAATTTAATTATCTTATACTGGTAGTTGAAAATGCAAACTTTGTACAATTAAGTTATTAAAAAATTATGAATTTAAATTATAAAACAAACACACAAAATTATAAAAATATTGAATTTGACACACATAATTATTAATGATAATTTGGTGCTAATGGGCCTCAAATATCGAGCTTGGAACTCATATATATATATATATATATATATATATATATATATATA
>ML268783.1:49605-60276 GCA_005239495.1 Nicotiana undulata
TTTGGTGCTACTGGGCCTCAAATATCGAGCCTGAAACCCATATATATATATATATATATATATATATATATACTTTGTACAATTAAATAATGAAATATTAATAATTTAATTTATAAAACAAACACACTTAACATTATCTAAAAAATTAAAATCAAGATAGTTTGGTGCTACTGGGCCTCAAATATCGAGCCTGGAACCCAATAAATATATATATCATGTCCATTTAAATATTGTATAACTCTAAAAATTGTATAACTCAAAAAATTAATTATTTAATTTACAGATTAAACATACAATTAATGTTGTTTAAATTTACAGCTGACGACATGGACGTGCCGTCTATACATCCTGGCCCTTACTCTCATGAGCTATTAGTCCTACAGGGCGATCATAGATCCGCCCATATATGGTGTAACGATCCGACTGGCCGTTTTGAGAGTTTAAGCTCCGTTCGGTGGTATAAGACCGTAATCAGCTCATGATTATGTATATGGACCTGTGTGCGCAGTTAGATTCCGTTCCTGGATAATCCGGAGTCGAATTGGGAGAGAATTTTCAAATTTTGAAGCTTAAATGAAGAAAGTTGACCGGAGGTTTGACTTTTGAGTAAACGACCTCGGAATGAGTTTTGGTTAACGCCAACAACTTTGTATGATGATTTTGGACTTAGGCGTGCGTCCGGAATTGGATTTGGAGGTCCGTAGGGTGATTTGAGGTATTTTGGCGAAAGTTAGAATTTCGGCGATTTCGGCCGATAGGTGAAATTTTGATATCGGACTCGGAATGGAATTCCGAAAGCGACAGCAGGTCCGGAATGTCATTTGTGACCCGTGTGCAAAATTTGAGATCATTCGGATAAGTTTAGACGTGTTTCGGCGTCGAATGTGAATTCTTGAAAATTCCTAAGTTCTTAGGCTTGAATCTATGCATAATTGATGATTTTGATGTTATGGGATGTGTTTTTAAGGCCCGACCAAGTTTGAATAAGGTATTTGGGTCGGTTGGTAAGTTGGGTTGAGGTCCCGGAGGCCTCAGGGTTGTTTTAGATGCCCAACGGGAGAGTTTGGAACTTTGATCAACTGTTGAACCAGACCTGTTTCTGGTGTCTCGCACCTGCGATGGTTTTTCCGCAGGTGCGGACACGCAAGTACGGTAGGCCTAGTCGCAGGTGCGATTGTGAGTGGGGTGGCTAGTGTTCGCAGGTGCGACCTGGGTTCCGCAGGTGCGGTACCGCAGGTGCCTTTAGTGATTTCCGCACCTGCGATGTAAATTCCGCAGTTGCGAAAGCCCTGGGCAGTCTTTTAAAAAATCCAAAACCGAGGGTTTATGTTATTTTCACCATTTTTTTGGACTTTGAGAGCTCGGGAGAGGCGATTCTTGGAGGATTTTTCACACAAATCGAATGAGTAAGTGTTCTTCCACCATGATTGATCATATATCATGAATTAGTTCTTAATTCTATCATTTAATTTGTGTTTTGGGTTGAAAAACTTGGGTTTTTGAAAGAAAACTTCATAAATGGAAATTCATGATTTGAAAGACCAAACGACATCGTTTTGGATAAATTTAGTATGGGTGAACTCGTATCGGAACGGGTAATCGGATTTGGTAAAATTTATCGGATTCCGAGGTGCGGGCCCGGGGGTCGACTTTTGGGTCGATTTTTATAATTTTATAAAGATTGAAACTTTATCGTTTGAAATAGTTCCTTATATGTTTTATGTGCATTTTGAAGTTGTTTTAGTTGATTTGAGCCGTTCGGAGGTCTTCCCGCCCGAGAAGTCCATTGTCGAGTACCCGATTGTCGTCTTTGAGGTAAGCATCTTGCCTAACCTTGTGTGAGAGAACTACCCCTTAGGATTTGAGTCTTGTATGTTGATTGTAGCCCGTGTACGCGAGGTGACGAGTGCGTACTCAGACTTATTTGCAATTAGGTTGGCCTTTAGGGTTCTTAGGTTCCTATATCTTCGTCTTATGAAGTGGTAACTGTTACATTTGAGTTTTTGATACTAGCTTCATATTCCTCTATTTGAATTAGATTTTCTTGACTTCGATTCCTCTTTGTTGATTATTTGACCTTAATTTGACTTAGTTGAATATTTTTCCTCTTCCACCACTATGCTAAATTTCTTCACAAACTGCCTAATTGATTAGAGTTAGAATCATCCAATCGTATAATTGTTTAACAGGAATTGGAATATCTATAGTTTGGTGTCAAACATGCCCGTGAGTCGTACACGATGATTTACCTTAAATGTTACTTAGGTATAGTTGACCATCACCCATATTGGCGATGTTTCTTTGGTGCCTCTTAATATTGAATATTTGCTTAAGCTGAGTTTATTCCATGGGACAAACTGTTAGGCGAGATTGGTTATAGCTGCCTCTCTTGCCGGGATGGTTGGTTCTCTATTTATTGATTTGAGTATTATGAATCGTTGCTATATTTGTTAGGTTTTCTCCTCGTTACACATTGTTTCATTGATACTTGGTTTTCCCTTAAGTGATTTCTGCTCATGAGTGAGTTTTTCCATCAGTTTGATTGAAGTTTTCGTGTTGAACTTATCGTCGCACCTTGCATTTTGCCTTTCTGTTTGCCGTGGTGCTCGTTGTGGCTGGTGCAATATTTTGCTGTGTACTGGTTGTTTTCTTTCGGTGTATTGCATTGCATTACATATTTACATTGGGACTGCGGGCTTAGACCTGAGACTTTCCCTTGCATTGCATTGCATATTTACATTGGGACTGCGGGCTTAGACCTGAGACTTTCCCTTGCATTGCATTGTGCGATTATCTATTGAGATACGGACGGAGTTTCCGGTGGTTTATCATTGAGGGGATTTGGATTGAAAAGTATACATATATACACATATACTTATATTGAAATATATAGCTGAAAGGCAACTATCTCCGATAAAAGTATTTTCGAAGAACTTCTATTTTGAAGGTATATTTAAACAATGACATTTGAATGAGTAGTACTTGAGAAAAAGTATATATTTTCAACGACGTATTTTTAAGAGAACTATGTCTGACGAATTCTTTTATGAAAATATATACATATGCATTCAGAAAAAGTATGTTTCATAAAAGATTTTTCCTAAATCTTAAAAAGGTTATACTTTCAAATGTTTTCGATATAAACTCACGTTTTAAAGGTTGTTACTCGAGGATTTGACTGGTTTTTTATTGAGTTTAATTGTTATTGCTTGATGTGTGTGAATTGATGCAGTGCTGAGTTTGAGTGTTTTATGGTATTGTGAGTCCGTCTTTGGTTTGCGTGTTTTCATTCCCTTCTTGCGTATTTTTGTTATGCTGCTCCGTTGCCTTACTCACTGCATTCCCTTCCGCTTTATATTTTCTGCCGTTAAACTTCATTCGCAGGTTTCAAAAAAATATTTTGTTTCGATCATTACTGCTATGTCTCTTATTTATTAGACCAGTGGGTGTCCGGACTAGTCCTCGTCACTACTTCACCGAGGTTAGTCTTGATACTTACTGGGCACCGCTGTGGTGTGCTCATACTACTCTTCTGTGCATTTTTGTTTTGCACAGATCCATGTATTGACTATTGCTAGTTGCGCAGAGCTTTGCTGAGGAGACTCAAGCTAAACATGTTGCCGCGTTCGCAGGCTTCGGAGTCACCTTCTTGTTATTTCAACTGTACTTACTCTTTTCAGACAATTGTACTTAGATTCTGTAGAAAGAATTCGTAGAGCTTATGACTTGTAAACTCTGTCAAGATTTCCATATCGAGACTGTTATGTTTTATTTCATTATTGTTGATGCTCAGTAATATATTAGGCTTACCTAGCCCCTAAGACTAGGTGCCATCACGGTACCCAGCGGAGGGAAAATTGGGTCGTGACATATGGGATGGACATCTACTGACCCAGACTCTCTGCGCTAGGAGAGTGGACGACATGTGGGATTTTTTGAGGGATAGAGATCTCCATCCCCGTGTAGTCCAGTGCCTGCAGGACACGGGATTTTATAGGATTATTGAGATCGGACGGTTGCAGCTCGACTGGGATTTGATCACGATGTTGATTGAGCGGTGGCGACCGAAGACGCACACTTTCCACCTGCCCCTTGGCGAGGCCACCATCACGCCGCAGGACATGGCATTTTTATATGGCCTGCCCATTTCACTGCCTATGCGTATGAGATCTTTGTCGCGTGTGGATTATTTGGATATGCTGCAGAGGCTCACGGGTTTCAGGCCATAGGACGATACTGCATCGTCGGGGGCCAGTCGTATGAGTTTGACGCCTATTAGACAGTACCTCGAGGTAATCCACCCCGCTATCACCACCGAGACATAGGAGATAGATATTATCCGATATACGAGGTTGTTGTTGCTTCTTTTATTTGGGGGGTCTTGTTCCTGAACACTTCAGGGAACCTAGTCAGCCTGCGGTTTCTTTATCATATTGCGTTGCTAGATGACTTACCCTTATACAGCTGGGGTGGTGTTGTTCTCGCTTACTTGTACAGGCAGTTGTGCCGGGCTTGCATGGGCACACAGAGAGACGTTTGTGGCTTTATGCCGCTTCTACAGGTGACAACATATTCGAAAAATATGTTTGTTTGTTCCAATTCTACCTAGTTAGAATTAATCTTATACCTTATGTCAACTTTGTATATTAGGTTTGGTCCTGGGAGCGGTTTCTGCAGTTTCAGCCACCTCTACCACATTTACCTCCTAATGTACCACCTCCGTTTCTCTCTCTAGACAGGAGGTGGGTTCTCCAACGTAGACTTGTACGAGAGTATGATGCTTATAATAATCTCCCCCTCTGCAGGGATGTGTTGGATCTGCAGGAGGGCGCACAGGTAAATATGTACCTAAACTTACCTGGTATAGATTAACTTAGTATTGCGCATACTCACATTTTGTGTTCTTATTTGATAGTTCATCTGGACGCCATACAACGACGATTTGATCGGTACCCTGCCAGATTATCTCTCGGTCGGCCGACCGATTTGGAGCACTTCTGCCCCGCTCATATGCCTCGATATTGTGGAGCATCATGCCTCTGAGCGGGTACTTCGTCAGTTTGGTCGTCCACAGTGTATACTGAGGCCGCCTATATGGGAGGCTACACATTATCAGAGGGATGATCGTTCCATGGCGGACCATGCACTTATGACATGGCTATTGGCGCATATTCATATTTGGGACCAGCAAGATCAGTTGATTCCGCCCCCACCTACGCAGATGCAGGCGGTGCATATTCAGGAATATATGTCATGGTACCGCCTTGTTATTTGACTTTTTATCGGGAACCCCATTCATCCCGCTGACGGTCGTTATGTTCCATACGCCGGGAGATACGAGGCCCTGGTATGTTTTCTGTTATCATTAATTATATAATTGTAATTTAGTGCCATATATGTAGTTTATATTTTTTACGTTGTGCAGACGATTGGATTACATACCGTACACCAGATGAGACTGCAGATGCAGAGTCATGTCGGCGATCTTGTGGCCATGCAAGATTATAGCCGTCGATTTGTAGAGGTGGCTGCCCGGACATTGCAGAGAGCCCGGTCGGATCAACGTTTGGCACACGAGCCTGATTATGTGGACCCAGGGTAGTACGAGCGAGGCGCTGGTGTCGCACGAGGTGGTCGTGCCCGACGAGGTCGTGGTGCCTGATGAGGTGGTGGTGGGCGGAGAGGAGGTGGTCCCCAGCAAGGGGGCGTTGAGTCCCCTGCTGATGATGTTGCTGCTGATATGGCAGGTGGCCTACATGAGACGGGCATGCCGTCTTACAGCCATGAGATGCATCTCACTCCAGGGACTTCGCATATGACCCCGTCAGGTCAATTATTGATCACGGGCACGGAAATTCCTGGAGTGGATTGGGCTAGATACTTCCCAGGCCTGTCTATCGCTGATAAGGATCGGCCGACCCGAGATTTGCATAGTGGTCACCGATTGAGTTATGACTCATCATCACATGCGCAGGTATGAGTTTATTAGTATTGAATTTGAATTTGTTTTAACTGTAACTTATTTATTTTCTATAACTTTATTAATTTCCTTTTTAAGGCTTCATGCGATGACATGGATGCGACAGATGATTACATTCAGGAGCCCGACGAGATCATGGTAAGACAATTTAAATTGTTGTGAATTATTATATACTTTTCTATACTGAGCTTTCTATTCTTATGTAGGCTTATACTGGACCGACGGCCCCTTATACCGATCCTGACAGCACCACTGATACCTGTCATCCTGCGCCGCGTCCGGCAATAAGGAGGCGACTTGATGATGACGATTCCGATAGCGTACCCGGGCGGGATGGGATGCGCCTCCGGCCAGCGGCTGCGTTGAGGCACACCGGATGCTGGACACATTGATTTGTCCTTCCTTTTTTTTTGTTTGATGTAAATAATATTTTTGTATACATTAACAATAATTTTTATATAATATGCGCATTACTTTTTTATTTTCCCGTTCATTAGTTAGTTTCATTCTACAACCACAAACCACTTAAATTGTTCGACAAGACAACACACATAATTAACATAATTAAAATTTATTACTACAACACAAATACAAACATAGCAACTTAACATAATAAAAATACATGACATGAGAAACATAAAGATAAGGTAATACACTAAACACATACAACGCCAGTTTAGTGTATTACCATAATTTTATTAAATTATCATTAAAAAACTAAAATGGAAAAGTTTAAATCATAATTAACAAACATAAATTTATTTCATAAACGGTATCACTAACATCCACACACATTAAAACTTAACTTCCAGTACAACTAATTAAAATAAACTTCAATGCAGCACACTTAATTAAAGTTCAGTACATGAAAATAAATGACACAATAAACATAAAGATAAATTAATACACTAAACACATACATGTCAATGTTTAGTCCCTGTCGCCCATTATTCTTTGCTCCAACCACTTAAATTTGTCTTCCAGCTTATTTTTTTCTTCTTCCACCTCTTTCAATTTCGCCTTCACCTCCGCAAGTTCCCGGTTAAGTTGTTTTCACGTTCCCACTGTTTTAAACACAGATTATTAAGAAAATGCAATGATTCTTTGTAGCATTCCTGATAACAGGGCTCATCAAACCATAACTCATAATCGCAAATAGCTTCGTCGGGAACCTTATAAAACTTGTTCATATAGTGCCAGTAGCGGCGTTCGACTTCCCCATTATCCCAACAACTACCGATCATGCATTTTTTGTCGCACTCACACCTTGGTGCATAAAGAGGTTTAGCCATTATGAAAAAATGCTTGAGAATTTAACAACAAGAAACGTTTGAACGAGAGTTAAAATATTTTTTGAATAAATTTTTCTAAAATCCTAACCCCTTTATATAGGGAATGGCTAGCCCGAGGGGCTAAAATTTTTGATGTATAGCGCACATTAAAATATCTCTATACACATTTGAATTATTGTTATGTCAGTTATTATTGGTGGGACCAACAACTTTATGTCAGGTGGTCAGCTTTTTCAAGACAACACACATAACGTAGAATTTAATCGCGCTATATATACACATAACGTAGAATTTAATCGCGCTATGCTTTGCGTGTTAAAGATCATGATGTGTACAAAACAACTTTATGTCATATGGTCAGCTTTTTTAGTTCGACAAGACAACACGCATAACGTAGTATTTAACCGCACTAAATATACACATAACATAGAATTTAATCGCAACATAAACAAAACAACTAATTATTACAACATAAACTCATGGATAGTTAGGCACACTAGAAGAACACCCACCACGAGCTTTATTAGTATTGTCACCCAAACCAGCTGAAGGACATTTTCGACGGTCGTGTCCTGTTTGCGAGCATATGCCACATTTGCGCGCATAAACGGTATCACTAACATCCATTTGGTTCCGTATATGCGTTCTCCTTTGCACCTGTATTCAACGCAAATAGGACTTGTTACACACCATTTTAAATGGTTCCGGTGGCCAATAATGCTCAGTACCCACTGGCTGCAACTGCCCACTATATGTGTTTAGGTACTTGGCAACACTATATTGTTGATCAACATAGTTGGTCTCCCCAAAACCAATACATTGAAAACATTTGATGGCATGTGAGCAAGGCATGTGGTAGATGGACCATTTTCCACAAGAGCATAACCTTGATGATTCATTTACAGTAGGTACATTATTCCCCTGATTTTGATGGATAGCGGTGCGAACTTCAAAAATATTTCTTTCGTTATCATACTGCAAAAATGAATGCCAATGTGCTCGCCGTCTGTATTTCTCAAATCTCTTCATCGGCACTAGCATAAATTTAACACCCCTTTCCATCAATGACGTTGCAGCTGCAGACCGTTCAACAAATCTCTCAGCCATCTGCTTGAACGACATCCGCACCATGGCTGTGACATGCAATCCTCTTGCCGACTTCAATAACCCGTTGAAAGACTCTGCCACGTTTGTAGTCAGAATTCCCCATCGTCTGCCACCATCCGCATGCAAAGTCCACTTTTCAGGGTGATGTCGCATTAACCAACAATAGGCTCCCTCGTCTTCTTGCCTAATAGATTCCATGTGCCTCCGGAATTTATGATGTTGGTGGTCTGTTGCTGCCATCCACATCAAATCATGTAGATCCTTGTTGGGATATGACTTCTGGAAATTGGCCTTAAAGTGCCTCATACAGTAACGATAGGCATAAGGTTCTTGCCATGCAGGCAAGTTCTCCACAGAACTTAAGATACCACCGTGTCGATCAGTTATTAGACAAATACCGGAACGCTGTTTGATAACGTGCTCTTTCAAGTGGTTCAAAAATAGTGTCCACGTCTCCGTGCTTTCATTGGCACAAACAGCAAAAGCTAGAGGAAATATCTGTCCATTAGCATCTACTGCCACGGCTATCAACAACTTGATATCGTACTTTCCATAGACATGAATGCCATCTATGGATATTATGGGTCGGCAATGCGAAAAACCATCAACTGTTGGTTTAAACGCCCAGAACACGTAATTGAATATATATTTTGGTTTTTCCGGACTCCGCTCAAGCTTCCATTCAACAACCATCCCGGGGTTAAAGTGCTGCAGTGCGGCCATGTAATTTAGCAGATATGCAAATGACTTATCCCAGTTACCGTAGACAATTTCAAACGCTCGGTTGCGCCCGAGAAATGCCTTTCTTTTCGTAATGGTATGGCCATATTCCTGGTGGACTGATGTAATGCACTCTTTGATTTTATACCTTATGGACGCTTCGAGGTGCGGAATAAGTACAAGAGAAATCAAGTCAATATCCAAGTTGAAGTGATTCCCGTTGAATGTGTCCATTTCGCATGTGTGGGTGGGAATGTATTTACCCACTTTCCACAGACCTGTCTTCTTCTAGGTCGCACGCAACATCTAATGACATGGCCAAAATCACCTGCGGCAAACAACCTTGTATACCAACAGACTTGACTCCCATACCTGCATCTCACGACACTCCTTTATATTGTGCATTTTACAAGCCCTGTTTACGCGCGCTTTATCAGGAAAAAGCATGCCCTTTGCCAGCACCGTTGGTCTAGACTCATCCCACATTGTTGTCTGAATTTTATCAAAATCCCTTGTGAGAGCTTCCACATCCGGCATGCTTGGCAAGTTATCAATGTAAGGAATCTCCCTTGAATGAAACGACACTTCGAACTCGTACACTCTTCGTCTGGGGGGTGGGGGTGGAGCATACTCTCTCTTCAAATCAGGTCTTTCCTCCTCATCCTCCTCATCACCATCCTCACGAGGAAAGGGTGTCTTGTCTCCGGATTCATCGGCATTGTTGTCGTAATCACTGTTCTCTTCCTCACTCTATGCATCTGCCAGATCCCGATTTAATACATCGTATTCGGGCAATTGAGTGAGTACGGGTGGTTCAACTTGCTCGTTTTCACTGCACAACCAACAAAGATATAAGCTACTGAAATTAATAAATACTTTCCATATAGCTATATCACTTCACTTACAAGTCGAACTATGATGAAATTCCATAATGGATGTTTTCAATTAGGTGATGACTCCTAGATGGACCACTTGTAAAATTCATATCCGACCGGTACCTCCTGTTAAATATAGGAGCGTTAATACAAATTCAATACACCAAAAATGTATATCGTAACACAAATGAAAATTAAAGTTTACCACTCGTCTTGTGAATTATGGAAAGCAGGGGAGAAATTATCTTCTCGTTGCTCATTCGCCGGCGGTGATAAGTTTAAATCAAGGAAAACTCTTTCATCCGGAACATGTACGGCAAAAACTGCTCCAAAATAACCACCCAATGACTGGGGGTTATCCCTACTACGCACAACCTTATTTTTGGGAACGTCTTCGACCTTGACGTACATCTCCAACATCGTGATTACAAGAAATTCCCGGCATTCATCCGTGTGATGACCCAAAAGGTCATCTTATGTAATTTAAGCTATATCTGTGTTTCGAGGCTCCGAGAGCCTCCGTTAGTCTCACCTCGATATGCGTGCGCAGCCCGAAAGCTATTATGTGAAAAACTGATAAAAAATGAGTTTTGATAATTAATAAATGAATATAGTTGACTTTGGCCAACATTCTTGGTAAACAGACCCGGACTCGTGATTCGACGGTCCCGGAGGGTCCGTAGGAAAATATGGGACT
>MDKH01091060.1:0-26929 GCA_005239495.1 Nicotiana undulata
TATATATATATATATATATATATATATATATATATATATATATCGTAAAAACAATGCCAAATCAATACTCTTTCCAAAATAACAACAACAATATTTAACAACAAAATAATAAAGCCAAGTAGTCATAGCAACAAAAATGAACATAGAACAATTAAGACAAGAATCAATTAAGTTGAGAACGGAAAAGGGATCATGTTTAACAGACAATTTGGTGGTGCATAGATACTCGTCACCTCACATATACACCACACACATGCATTTCACATGGAAAACAAGTGGGGATTCCTATTCTCTCAAGTCAAAGTTAGACCAAACACTTACCTCAATTTCATAGGCCACTCACTGCTCAATTACAACTTTTCCTTTAGAATCTTGCTCTAACTTGCTCGAATCTAATCATAATTAACCCAATATCATTAATTAAGGATAAAGACACTAACTTTATTGAAAATTATAATTTTTCCTAAGTTTTCTAAAAAAAAAGTGAAAACCCAACCCCGGGCTCGCTTGGTCTAAACTCGGGGTTCGGACCAAATTACGTTTACCCATTCACCCACAAACCCAAATATACAATTAGTTTCGAAATACGACCTCAATTTGAGGTAAAGATTCGATTTTTACAAAATTTCATAATTCTACCCAACCCTCAATTTTTACCATGAAAATTCTTAGTTTTTGATTTAAAAGTGATGAAAAATAATGAGTGATTGAAAGAGTAAAGTTTAGAATTGTGTAATAGACTAGAGATTTTATATCAACATGAACAATTGAGAGAAGAAACAATGAGAAACTCAAGCTCTATTATTCAATTATCACTGAAATTGCATTACAATGAATTCACCATAGCTAACTACATTAGTCTTCCATAGCTACTGAGCTTGAATACCTGAAAGGAAGAAGAAGAAGGAAAGTCGGTTAGGAAGTGAGAGAGAGAGAAGAAGGGAGAAGAAAATAGTTGGAAGTTGTAACTGAATTATACCGGTAATTGATTTAGTCCTCCACTATTGGTGCATGTATTTATGATTACTGATATTGGGCTTCTGATCTGTTGGGTCGTTGCTCACTTAGGCCCACTAACCTTAAGTCATCTGAAGTCAAGTTCTATTCCAGCCCAAATCCAGTGATATACAGATGAGGGTTAACTTCCTAATTAGACTTAGGAATCTCCGTTCATAACATTCCCATCCTCTTCAAGAACAACCTTGTCCTCAAGGTTTTAACTGAGCCGCAAAATCTGGGAATCTCTTCTTGATATAGCTCCAATTTTACCAAGAAGCCTCCTTTTCACTAAGATTTGCCCATTGTACCAGCACCTTTACTCCGACTCCATTGTTAACTCGTATCATTTTCCTCTGAAGAATGGCTACTGGCTGAATCAAGACCTTTCCCTCCATATCACAGAGAGGAGGTTGTTGTGCCGGAATGATAGTGGGGCCTATTCGACATTTCAGCTGCGAGACATGGAACATAGAGTGTATCTGCGACCCTAGTGGAAGCTGTAATCGGTAAGCTACTGATCCAATTCTTTGCTCAATCTTGTAGGGTCCATAGTATTTCGCACACAACTTGACATTTTTGCGCACATCTATAGAAGATTGTCGATAAGGCTGTAGCTTTAGGTAAACTTGATCCCCAACCTCTAGTGTTCTTTCCGATCTCAGTCTATCTGCGTAGAACTTCATACGAGCTTGTGCCTAAGTCAAATTATCCTTTAATGTCTGAAGCATCTGCTGCCTTTGGGCCATGCTCACTCCTGTTGGTGACTGACCCGTATGAGGCAAGGACCCCATGGGCAATTGTGGTGGTGGGTAACCATACAATACCTGAAATGGAGTGATTTTCAACGCACTATGGTAATTTGTGTTATACCACCACTCCGCTAAGTGCATCCATTTGGCCCACAACTTAGGATTCTCAAAGACCATTGCCCGTAGATAAGTTTCCATACACCTATTTAGCCTTTTAGTCTGCCCGTCTGATTGTGGATGATAGGATGTACTCATTTTCAATTTAGTTCCCATAGTCTTGAACAAATGCTGCCAGAAATGGCTAGTAAAAATAGGATCTCTATCAGACACTATTGTTCTAGGCAACCCATGTAGTCTATAGACTTCCCTGAGAAATAAATCTGCTACATCTTGAGCTGAAAATGGGTGTTTGATAGCCAAGAAATGGCCATACTTAGTGAATCTGTCCACCACAACTAAAACTGCATTCTTACCCCCAGAAGTGGGTAACCCCTCCACAAAATCCATAGATATATCATGCCATGCCTGATCTGGAATTGGCAGTGGTTGAAGCAAGCCTGGTGAATGTACATTTTCAGCTTTAATTCTCTGACAAACATCACACTCCTCTACCCATTTGCACACTTCTTTTTTCATGTTAGGCCAATGAAACAGAAGTTGCAATCTCTTATAAGTACCTTGTTGGCCTGAATGTCCCGCAATAGCAGACTGATGCATAGTCTGTAAAATCTTATCTCTAAAATCAGTACCCTTCCCCACATAAATCTTCTGTTTGTATCTGATAACTCATTGGTGCAAAGTGTAATCCTCTTTGCTCTTTGGAGCTATTGTCAACTCTCTTAACAATTGTAGAGCTATAGGATCCTCCTCATAGCTATTCATGATGTCCTGTAACCAAGTAGCTTGGGCAGTAGATATGGCTAGCAAGGCAGATTCATCATCTTGTCTCCTTGAGAGGGCATCTGCCACTCTATTCTCACTACCTTTCTTGTACTGAACCTCATAGTCCAGACCCATTAATTTAGTTAACCATTTCTGTTGTAGGGCTGTAGTTACCTTCTGTTCTAGCAGGTACTTCAAGCTTTGATGATCCGTCTTCACAATAAAATGTCCCCCTTGTAGGTAATGCCTCCATCTATCAACTGCTGATAGCACTTCCATATATTTCTTTTCATAGGTAGACATCCCTCTATGTTTGAGGGCTAGTGCCTTGCTGAAAAAAGCTATGGGTCTGCCCTTCTGCATCAAAACAGCCCCCATTCCAGTAGCACATGCATCAGTTTCTATCACAAAAGGCTTGGTGAAATCAGCCATCCTCAATACTGGCACTATAGACATAGCTATCTTTAGTTGTTGAACAGCTGATTCTGCCTCTTCATTCCATTGGAAAGCATTCTTTTAAGCAGATTAGTCAATGGTCTGCTTATAATTCCATAGGATTTAACAAACCTCCTATAGTACCCAGTCAACCCTAGGAATCCCCTTAGAGCTTTCACAGATTTTGGGGCAGGCCAGTTGATCATTGCCTCAATTTTACTAGGATCAGTAGAAACCCCTTTACTTGAGATAATATGTCCCAAGTACTCCACCTTATCCTGCCCAAATGCACATTTAGACAGCTTTTCATAAAGTTGTTCTTTCTGTAATACCTCCAATACTTTTCTGAGATGTGAGACATGAGTCTCCATAGAAGAACTGTAAACTAATATATCATCAAAAAACACTAGTACAAACTTCCTTAAAAAAGGTTTGAACACCTGATTCATGAGGCTTTGAAAAGTAGCAGGGGCATTGGTCAACCCAAAAGGCATGACCCTAAATTCATAATGCCCTAAATGTGTTCTAAATGCAGTTTTATAGATGTCCCCTTCTTTCATTCTTATTTGATGATACCCAGCGCTTAAATCAATTTTTGAATAAATGCAAGAGCCATTTAGCTCATCCATAAGATCATCTACCAAAGTAATTGGAAACTTATCCTTAATGGTCATTTTGTTCAACTCTCTATAGTCAATGCAGAATCTCCAACTTCCATATTTTTTCTTAACTAACAGTACATGGGAAGAAAATGGGGAGTGGCTAGGTTGTATAGTACCATTATTAAGCATTTCATTGACTTGTTTTTTTATCTCATTCTTCTGGAAATAATTGTACATGTATGGTCTGATACTGATTGGTGTTGCTTCAGGTTTCAATGGAATATGATGATCATGAGTTCTTCTGGGAGGCAGAATTTTGGGTTCAGCAAACACTCCTGGAAATTCAGCTATCACCTCTTGAATTCTACCAGGTACATCATCTTGCAAGTCTGTAGTTTGCAATTAATATTGAACAAATGTGCCCATAACACTTGTCCTTTCTTCAGTAGTTGTTTCACTCCAGTAGCTATCATGCTTTGTAGTTTCCCTTCCTCAGAATACCCTTTTAGATCCACCCTTTTCCCTTTCACACTCACCTGCAATCTATATTCAATAAAGTCGAATAGAATTGGATTGTGTTTCCTCATCCAATCTACTCCCAAGACCACATCACATCCTCAAATATCCAATGCCTTGAGTTTTCCACTTGAATTGAGGACAAGAATGATAGCTCATCAAATGTCCACCATTTGCCACAGCTACCCTCATTGGTACTGCCTCTTCAACTACACATCCTAGTTGCTTGGCAGTGCTGCTAGCTATGAAGCTATGAGTGCTGCCACTGTCAGCTAGAATTATCAACACTTGTTTACCATACACTCCTTTCAACTTAATAGTTGTAGAAGTGATAGTCCCTGATAATGCATTGAGACTAATTGCCTCATCAATGATAGTTTCTGAATTCTCTTCCAAACTTATCTCATTCCCTCCTTGATCTAGTAACTCCAATTGCTCCTGTTCAGTGGTTCCTGACATAATATTGAGTTGTTTGTTCTTGCAAACATGCCAGGGAAATATATTTCCCCACACTTTTAGCATTCTCCTCTTGATTTCCTGGTCTCAAAAAGTTTGGATCCTGACAGTTGAGGACTATTCTCCTTATGTATGTAAGCATGAGGTCTATTTCCTCCATTGTTAACCTGAGTGCTTGTTTGAGTGGACTGTCTTACTCCATACCCTTTATTTTTCCTACTCATAAACTCCAATAACTGCTCTTTGTGTCTAGCTTTTTCTACTGTATGACTTAATGAATAGGGATCAAGCATTTTAACAGTATGCTTAATCTATTCCTTCAGTCCTTCCATAAAGAAACCCAGAAAAATCTCTTCCGGAATAGTTGGATGTTTGATCAACACCCATGCCTTCAAGTTCTCAAACCTTTCCAAATACTTATTAACTGATCCATTTTGTTCCACCCTCTTGAATCTCCCTAACAAATTAAGATTACTATTATCAGCATCATTGAATCTTTTACAAATTTCTTCCACAAATTCCACCCATATGACTATTCCCCTACTCAATTGATAGGAAAAATACCAAGCCTCTGCCCTACCATTCAAGTGTAATACAGCAGTCTCCAGTTTATGTTGTGGATCAATTATATGATTGTAATGAAAATACCTTTCACATTTTCGCAGCCAAGCTTTTGGATCTCCTTCTTCGAAATAAGGGCAGTCAACCTTGGAATTGGAACTGCTCGGATGAAATCGCCCAACAAGAGTCTCATGGTTCTCCATCATTCTCCCCTTGCTGCCCGATCCTTCAACTGTATGAACAACTGTTGGAGCACTTCCCAAAATTCCGTCCTTGCTCGCGAAGAACTTATCCATCAGCAGATCAAACTTGTGGTTTAATTCGTCCATTTTAGAGTCATTTGACTCCAATTTCTTACTAGTTTCTGTCATGTAACTATGTAATTGATTCTCCAGTTTTTTGACACATTCTTCTATAACTTTTGATCTCGTTTCTGGTGCTGTCATGGTGCCAGGACTTGCTCTGCTACCAACTTGTAATAGACTAGAGAATTTATATCAAAATGAACAATTGAGAGAAGAAACAATGAGAAACTCAAGCTTTATTATTCAATTATCACTGAAATTGCATTACAATGAATTCACCATAGCTAACTACATTAGTCTGCCATAGCTACTGAGCTTGAATACCTGAAAGGAATAAGAAGAAGGAAAGTCGGTTAGGAAGTAAGAGAGAGAGAAGAAGAGAGAAGAAAATACTTGGACGTTGTAACTGAATTATACCGGTAATTGCTTCAGTCCTCCACTATTGGTGCATGTATTTATGATTACTGATATTGGGCTTCTGATCTGTTGGGTCGTTGCTCACTTAGGCCCACTAACCTTAAGTCATCTGAAGTCAAGTTCTATTCTAGCCCAAATCCAGTGATATACAGATGAGGGTTACCTTCCTAATTAAACTTAGGAATCTCCGTTCATAACAAATTGATTACCTATAACTTGGGGATGATATTTGGTGAATCATTTCATTCCTAGGGCTGTGGGGTTCGAAATTTGAAGAAGAAGAAGAAGTCTGCCCGTTTTATATATATTTTTCTGCCAGCTATTCTGCCTCGTTTCTCATGTCAAACAATCCCGAAACTCGATATTTATGTGTCCACTGGATTTCTTGTGAAATTCTAGTCAAGTTAGGCTTTTGGATCACTCAATTTGGCCTTATAATGAAGGAGATATGTAGGTTTTAAAATTTGCAATTAGTGCAGATGTTTAATACGCCGCCAGGGGCAATTTCATAATTAACCTGAAAAATCTGGCAACCTTAGTAAAATGCCCATAAAACCCTCATACGTTGTCCAAATTCGATGATTCTTTTTACTATGGTACGTAATTACGATACGGATCTAATACTTCATTCAAAACAGAAATCGGAGCTCATTTGTTCAATATGATATCATTTATACTTGAAGAAACGACGTCGAAGCATAAGAAAGAACGAGCGCAACACAACCCAAACTTATTTGAAACTCACCCAAGCCCTCGGGGCTCTAACTCAAACATGCACGCAAGTCTAAAAGCATCATACGGACTTGCTCGTGTGATCAAATCATGAAAATAACATGTAAAACTATGAATTAAACCTCAAAACTCATTATTTTTCTCAAGAACACATAAAGTTCACTATTTATCAACCGAACATCCGAATCATGTCAAATAAATTTTGATTCTCGCCAAATTTCGCAGACAAGGATTAAATATCATAACAAACCTGTATCGAGCTCCAGGACCAAAATACGGGCCCGACACCAACGGTTTCAAACGTTAATTCATTTCTTTATTTTATTAATAATTCAGCTAAACAATTTCTTTCAAAAATTGATTTCTAAGTCTTGGGACCTCGGAATTATATTCCGGGCATACGCCCGAGTCCCATATTTTACTGCAGACCTCCCGGGATCGTCGGATTACAGATCCAGGTCTGTTTACTCAAAATGTTGATCAAAGTCAACTATAATCAAATTTTAACTCTAGAAATTACTATTTCTCATATTTTAACATAAAAGCTTTTCGATTTTACGCCCAGACTGCGCACGCAAATCAAGGTAGTTAAAATTAATCTTTTTATAGCTAATAAGCCTAGAACGGAGTCTAAATGCGTAAAATGACCCCTTGGGTCACCACAATCTCCACCTCTAAAACAAACGTTCGTCCTCGAACGGACATAGAAGATTACTTGAATTTGCAAACAAGTGTGATATTTACTCTGCATGTCCGAATCAAACTCCCAAGTAGCTGCCTCAACGGGCTGGCCTCTCTACTGCACTCGAACTAAAGGATAACTCTTAGACCTTAACTGACGAACCTGCCGGTCTAAAATGGTAACGGCTCCTCCTCATAGTAAAGTCTTTGTCCAATTGGATAGAGCTGAAGTCTAACACGTGGGATGGGTCACCATCGTATTCCCGGAGCATAGACACATGGGATACATGATGAACTGAGGATAAACCTGGAGGCAACGCAAGTCTATACGCTACCTCCCCCACTCTATCAAGAATCTCAAACAGCCTGATATACCTAGGGCTCAACTTACCCTTATTCCAAATCTCATAACACCCTTCATGGGCGACACACGAAGCAATACTGTCTCTCCAACCATGAATGCCACATCACGAACCTTACGATCAGCATAACTCTTTTGCCTAGATTGAGCTGCACGAAGTCTCTCTTGAATAATCTTGACCTTACCTAAGGCCTCTTGAACTAAGTCTGCACCCAACAACCGAGCCTCTCCCGGCTCAAACCATCCGACTGGCGATCTGTACCGTCTACCATAGAATGCCTCATAAGGAGCCATCTGAATGCTCGTATTTTACCTGCTGACAATTTAAGCAACGAGCCATATACGCCACCATGTCCTTTTTAATTCTTCTCCACCATAATGCTGCCTCAAATCTTGGTACATTTTAGCTGACTTTGGGTGAATAGAATACTTAGAACTGTGAGCCCCCCCTCAAGGATCAACTCACGAATGCCATCAACATTAGGCACACATAACCGGCCCTTGCATCCTCAAAACACCATCATCTCCAACCATAAACTGCTGCTATCACCGTGCCGATCTGTATCCCTAAGGACCGCCAGATGTGGTTTATCATCCTATCGCTCCCAAATATGCTCGATTAGAGAAGACCGAGCGAGTGTACGAGCTAGAACACTCCTGGGGGAAATATCCAACCTCACAAACTGATTAGCCAACGTCTGAATGTTTGGAGCTAACGACCTCTCACCAACTGGAATATACACAAGGCTGCCTATACTCATCGCCTCTATTTTTTTTATAGTTGCTCATAGCTAATCACGGAATTATCAACAACTTCACGTTAACAATAATCCCCTTTCAACCTTCACAATACTGATGACGTGGTGCGATTCATGAAGACCTCATAATTATATACCCGACTTAACGTATCTCATTTAACGCCACATGGGCGGCACATACCTCGCAGGTCAAAGCTCAATAATTCTGACACGGATTTGGCAAATTATACGCAGTTAATTAATTAATTTTGTCACGACCCGAAAATCCATCTACAGGCCGTAACTGCGTCTAACGTTGAACCCACTAGACAAACCAACGTGTACAGTTAAACTAGCTTGATAACACAGAACTAACAGAATTAACTAGAATCATTGTATAACTTTTGACAACGAAAATAGATAAATTTCAAACCTAAGTGAAGAGAACGAAATCCAATACATCGCATAAGCCCCAAAACCGGGAGTCACAAACTCACAAACTTTCTATAGGAGTGCTAAATACAAAGTCTGAAAGAAAAGTACATAATCTGTCTTAGAAATACTAAAAGAAATACAAGACAGAGTAAGAAGCTAGTGATAGAAGAGACGCCAAGGCCCACGAATATTAGTGGTCTACCTTGAAATCTCTAAGGTGGACTGAAGGACACTCCCTCAACGATGTCCATTGGGTCCGGCCGCAGGATCTGCACAACATTAAGAAGTGCAGTGTAGCATCAGTACAACCAACCCCATGTACTAAGTAAGTGCCGAGCCTAACCTCGGCCAAAGTAGTGACGAGGCTAGACTTGACAACAACCGATAACCTGTCCTATTCTACAACACATAAAATGGAAAAGAACAAGAAATAGCAGATAAACATGGGGTACGGGAGCAGATAATGGGATAACAAGTGATATAAAAAAGTCAATTAAGCATATAGAGGTAACCAAGAAAGGCAATTTAACAAAGATGCTAATGAAACCAGTGTAAATGCCAGAAATGCAAATAACGGCACGACATCACCCTTCGTGCTTTTACTCTTTTCCTCACAATACGATGTACAATAAAAAAATGATATGAATCATGGCACGGCATCACCCTTCGTGCTTTTACTCTTTTCCTCACAATACGATGTACAATAAAAAAATGATATGAATCATGGCACGGCATCACCCTTCGTGCTTTTACTCTCTTCCTCACTATGCAATATATGATGTAATCAATATAAATCATGGCACACATCACCCTTCGTGCTTTACACTCTTCCTCATCACAACAATGAAAATTATCAAAATGGCAAGGGATGCAACATAGTGGAAACACAAGTCATAGTCACCCGTCAAGGGGAATACTATCAGTCAATATCATAACAATTGTCCGGCAAGGTACTCATCTATAACAACTCCTTTCAGGTATATCCTTTACAATTGGGCTCTCAATCGAACCATTCACATCACAAGTTTATCAACAAGGATTTTCAACAACAATCAACTTCCAAGTAGAGAAAATTTCACAATATAATGAATATGGAAGTAATAACAAGAATTTCATCAAAAATAGACTCACGGGCATGCTTGACACACAATGCATAGGTACTCGTCACCTCACCTATGCATTGAACATGATAAACACATAGCACATAGGACACAATACCTATTCCCTCACCAAAGCTAGGCAATACACTTACCTCGGGTCCAAGAATAGCAATTCAAGCCTCTAATACCTCCTTTCCTTTTGAATTGAACTCCGAAACGACAATATCTAAATAATATTAACTTAAAGACATCAATAATGACTCCATAATTCAATCCCATAGCCTAATTATACAATTCCTAGCATTCTTCCAAAAATACCAAAATTCGACCCCGGGCCCGCTTGGTCCAAACATGAGGCTCGGACCAAAACCCGATTACCCATACCCCCACGAGTAGGGGTGTTCATAAAAACCCAAAAAACCGAACCAAACCGAAAACCAAACCAAACCGACCAAAAAAACCAATACTTTTTGGTTTTGTTTGGTTTTGGTTTTGAATTTTAAAAACCGATCAAATTTGGTTTGGTTTTGGTTTTAATCAAAAAATAACCGAACCAAACCGACTATAGGAGTAGCTATTTCAAATTATTATTACAAGTATATATATGTATATTTTTATACAAAGTTTCAAAAAATTTATGGTGAATGTTAATCGTTTGCACTTTTAGTACAATTCTTTACCTTTATATTCTAGTTTGATTCGTAGTTTTCTTTTGTTAAGTGTAAGAATCCATTTCATGTTAAAACAAAAATATTTTTAACTGAGTCCTTCAATTATTCATCATTATTTGATTCAATTATCATCAATATATTTTTGTAAATAATAGATTTCTCAAAGGCAATTGATTTGATAGTGTCACGTTGAAAATGTGGTCGCCGGAATATGTGTTTGGTAGTGTATGTCTTATATTTAAGAAAAAACCGACAAATAACCGAAAAAACCGACAAATAGCCGAAAAAACCGAAAAACCAACATAAACCGAATCGAGAAAAAACCCACTTACTTGGTTTGGTTTCTTTTTAGGGAAAAATCGATTCAAACCGAACCATGAACACCCCTACCCACGAGTTCAAATATATAATTTGTTTTAGAATCCGACCCCAAATTGAGGTTAAATTACCCAAA
This sequence comes from Nicotiana undulata, assembly GCA_005239495.1. NCBI lineage: Eukaryota > Viridiplantae > Streptophyta > Magnoliopsida > Solanales > Solanaceae > Nicotiana > Nicotiana undulata. The sequence continues at coordinate 11,094 of MDKH01091060.1, forward strand.
ATCCCATAAACCCTAACTATACCCAAAACTCCTAATTTCTACTTTGATTTAGGATTTTAGACCTAGATTCTAGTGGTTGTTGAAGGAAAATGGAAGAAAATGGAGTTGGAATCACTTACCTATGGAGATATGGTGATGGAAATCTTCAAAATCGCCTAAGGGGAAGTGGGGAAGAAGAGGTTTGAGAGGAAGTGGGTTAAATCGCCTAATGTTTCTGTTTTTGACAATTAAAGAGTCACTGGGCAAAAAAATACCCTTCGCGTTCGCGGGCCCCTGGCCGCGTTCGGGAAGGGTTGACTATCCTGACTTACGCGTTCGCGAGTCCTTGGCCGCGTTCGCGAAGAACAAATCTACCCAGCCCCCCAGACCCCAGCCTAACACTACGCGTTCGCACCCCTAGGGACGTGTTCGCGTTTCCAGTGCTCCGCGTTCGCGTCTCCCTCTACGCGTTCGTGTAGAGTAAAACCCATGCCACCATAATTTACCCTTCGCGTTCGCGAGCCTTTGGCCGCGTTCGCGAAGGGTATTACACCAGACACCAGCAAATCATCAAAAACACCAGATTGTTCACTACTTATGCATCCCGTTAGCTACCCGAAACTCACCCGAGCCCTCGGGTCTCAAAACCTAAAACACACACGACTCCCAAATCATCCTACGGACTTATTTAAGCATTTAAATCACCAAAGTATCATCAAAACCAATGAATTAAGACTCAAAACTCATAGAATTTTCTCAAAACTTCATAAGGTTCAATTATTCCGATTTTGATCTGAAACACGTCATTTCAAGTTCGTTTTACACCAAATTTCACAGATAGCTCACATAACATATATTAAACATGTTCCGGGCTCCGGAACCATAATACAGGCCCAGTAACATGGTTTTCACATAAATATTCATTTTCAAAAACCTTTATATTTTTCAAAAAATAATTTTCTTTAAAAATTCATTTCTCGGGCTTGGGACCTCTGAATATGATTCTGGGCATACGCCCAAATCTCATATTTTCCTACGGACCCTCCGGGACCATCAAATCACGGGTCCGGGTCTGTTTACCAAAAATATTGACCAAAGTCAACTTTAATCAATTAATTATTAGAAATTTCATTTTTCATCAAGTTTTCACATAAAAGCTTCCCGGCTACCCGCCCCGGCTGCGCACGCATATCGAGGTGAGATTAACGGCAGATTTCGGTGCCTCGAAACACAAATTTAGCTAAATTATCATAGGATGACCTTTTGGGTTAGCACAATCTCCACCTCTAAAACAAACGTTCGTCCTCGAACGGACATAGGAAAGTACCCGAGTTTGAGAAAAGATGGGGATAACGGCTCCGCATCTCAGACTCGGACTCCCAAGTAGCTGCCTCAGCAGGCTGTCCTCTCCACTGAACACAAACTGAAGGATAACTCTTCGATCTCAACTGACGAACCTGCCTAGCTAATATGGCTACTAGCTCCTCCTCATAAGACAAATCCTGGTCCAACTGGACACCGCTGAAGTCAAGAACATGGGATGGATCCGCAATATACCTCCTGAGCATAGATACATAAAACACTAGATGCACGGCTGATAAATGCGGTGGAAAGGCAAGTCTGTAGGCCACTTCTCCTACCTTGTCCAAAATCTCAAATGGACCAATGTACCTAGGGCTCAACTTGTCGTTCTTCCCAAACCTCATCACGCCCTTCATAGGCGACACTCGAAGAAACACCTGGTCTCCTATCATGAAAGCCAAGTCTCGAAATTTGCAATCCGCATAAGTCTTTTGCCTGGACTGAGCTGTACGAAGTCTATCCTGAATAATATTCACCTTGTCCAAGGCATCCTAAACCAACTCAGAACCCAACAATCTAGCCTCTCCCGGCTCAAACCATCCGACTAGAGACCGACATCGCCTACCATACAATGCCTCGTAAGGAGCCATCTGAATGCTCGACTGGTAGCTGTTGTTGTAGGCAAACTTTGCTAAAGGCAATAACTGATCCCATGATCCACCAAAGTCAATGACAAAAGCTTGCAACATATCCTCCAAAATCTAAATAGTACGCTCGGACTGTCCATCCGTCTGAGGATGAAATGTTGTGCTCAACTCAATCTGCGTACCCAACTCTCGCTAAAATACTCTCCAGAAATGGGAGGTAAACTGAGTACCTTGGTCTGATATAATGGATAAGGGCACACCATGCAATCTGACAATCTCTCTCATATAAATCTTTGCCAACTTCTCCGCTGAATATGAAACTGCTACAGGAATGAAATGTGTTGACTTGGTCAGCCTATCCACAACAACCCATACTGCATCAAACATCCTCTGAGTCCGTGGAAGCCCCACTAAAAAATCCATCGTGATACGCTCCCACTTCAACTCAGGAAGCTGAATCTACTGCATCAAACCACCGGGTCTCTAGTGTCGTACTTAACCTGCTAACAGTTCAAGCACCGAGCTACATAAGCTACAATATCCATCTTCATTCTACGCCACCAATAATGCTGCTGCAAGTCCTGGTACATCCTTGCGGCGCCCGGATGAATGGAATACCGGGAACTATGGGCCTCATGAAGAATCAACTCACGAATACCCTCAACATCAGGTACACAAATACGGCCTTGCATCCGCAGAACTCCCTCATCATCAACCGTAACCTGCTTGGCACCTCCGTGCCAGACTGTATCTCTAAGGGTACATAGATAACGATCATCATACTTCCTGGCCCGAATACAGTCATACAATGAAGAACGAGCCACAATATGGGCCAAAACACCGCCAGTCTCAGAAACCTCCAATCTCACAAATCGGTTGGCTAAAGCCTGAACATCCAATGTAAGAGGTCTCTCCCCGACTGATAAATAGCTAGACTGCCCATACTGACTGACTTCCAGCTCAAAGCATCAGCCACCACATTGGCCTTCCCCGGATGATAAAGGATGGTAATATCATAATCCTTCAGCAACTCTAACCATCTCATCTGCCTCCTGTTCTCCTTCTGTCTAAACAGATACTGCAAGCTCTTATGGTCCGTGAACACCTCACATGGCACTCCGTACAGATAGTGCCTCCAAATCTTCAAAGCGTGAACAATAGCTGCAAGTTCCAAATCATGAACTGGATAGTTCTTCTCATGAATCTTCAACTGACGAGAAGCATAGGCTATAACCTTGCCATCCTGCATCAACAATGCACCAAGCCCAACCCGTGAAGCATCACAATACACGGTATACAGTCCTGAACCTGAGGGCAATATTAACACTGGTGCTGTGGTCAATGCTGTCTTGAGCTTCTGAAAGCTCGCCTCACACTCCTCAGACCATCTGAACTGAACACCCTTCTGCGTCAACTTAGTCATCGGGACTGCTATAAATAAAAACCCCTCCACGAACCGACGATAATAGCCTGCTAGGTCTAAGAAGCTCCGAATCTCTGTGGCTGAAATGCGCATAGGCCAATCTCTAACTGATGAAACCTTTTTCGGATCCACCTGAATGCCCTCTACCGACACCACGTGGCCCAAGAATGCCACAGAACTCAACCAGAACTCACACTTAGAAAACTTGGTGTACAACTGCCTATCCCTCAAAGTCTGGAGAACAACCCGAAGATGCTGCTCATGATCCTCTCGACTACGGGAGTAAATCAAGATATCATCTATAAACACGATCACGAACGAGTCCAAATAAGGCCTGGACACCCGATTCATCAACTCCATAAAAGCAGCGGGAGCATTTGTCAACCCAAATGACATAACCAGAAACTCATAATGCCCATAACGAGTACGAAAGGCCATCTTAGGAACGTCAGACGCCCTGATCCTCAGCTGATGGTAACCAGATCTCAAGTCTATCTTAGAGAACACCGAAACACCCTGAAGCTGATCAAATAAGTCATCAATCCTCAGCAAAGGATACTTGTTCTTAATAGTAACCTTATTCAACCGCCGGTAGTCAATACACATCATCATCGAGTCATCCTTCTTCTTGACAAACAACACTGGAGCACCCCACGGAGAAACACTAGGCCTGATGAAGCCTTTATCCAACAAGTCCTGCAATTGCTCCTTCAATTCCTACGGGGGAGTAGAAATGGGCTGAGTGCCCTCAGCTACCTCAATGCAGAAATCAGTATCCCTATCGGGTGGCATACCCGGCAGGTCAGTAGGGAATACCTCTAGAAACTCACGAACCACGGGCACGGACTCTCGAAGGAACCTCGTCACCAGGATCACAAACATAGGCCAGATAGGCCAAGCAACCCTTCTCGACCATGCGCCGAGCCTTCATATAAGAAATAACTCTACCAGAAGAATGACTAGGAGTCCCTCTCCACTCTAAACGAGGTACTCCAGGCAAGGCTAAGGTCACTGACTTGGCATGACAGTCCAGAATAGCATGGTAGGGGGATAGCCAGTCCATACACAATATAACATAAAAATCTGCCATATCAAGGAGCAATAGATCTACCCGAGTCTCCAAACCACCAATAATAACTAAGCAAGAATGGTAGACTCGATCTAACACGATATAATCGCCCACCGAGGTGGACACATACACAAAAATAGTCAAAGAATCACGAGGCATGCTCAAATAAGGGGCAAAATATGAAGACACATAGGTAAAAGTAGAACCCGAATCAAATAACACCGAAGCATCTCGGCTGCAAACTAATACCGTACCTGTGATGACTGCATCGGAGGCCTCAGCCTCGGTCCTGGCAAGAATAGCATAACAACGGGGCGGGCCCCCTCCAATCTGAACATCTCTGGGTCGACCCACTGCGACCTGACCCCTTCCCCTCGTGGCCTGTGATCCACCTATATGAGTCTAACCTCCACCTCTGGCACCACGACCACCACCCCTAGCTGGCTGAGGGGGTGGGGGTGTGCCTGACACTGGAACAATGGCACGAGAACCCTAATACTGGGGACAACTAGAAGCTCGGGGGCAATACCTGGCAACGTGCCCCGGAACACCACAAGAATGACACAGCCTCTGCTGATATAGCTGAGGACTCTGGAACTGCCCCGGATGACCCTGATAACCACCCTGGTAACTCTGAAGCGGCTGTGCACTGATAGGTGTTGGTGGTGCACTAATAGGAGCTGGCGGTGCACGGTGAGATACCTGAAGTGCTGATTGAAAAGGTCGGGGTGACTGACCTCTGCCAAAAGAATCCCTGCCTCCAGATGAGGCTCCGCTGAATCTACCAAAGGGACGGGGCCTCTTGTCAGCCCCCTGACCCCCACTTTGTGGTAAAATCATCTCAATCCTCCTGTCCACATCGACCGCATCCTGGAAGGAAATATCAGTACCTGACTCCCTAGCCATCTGAAGTCTGATAGGCTGGGCCAAACCCTCAATAAATCTCTGAACCCTCTCCCGATCAGTGGGAAGTATCATCAATGCATGCCTGGCTAAGGTGATAAACTTGGTCTCGTACTGAGTGACTGTCATAGAACCCTGCTGGAGACGCTCAAACTGTCTCCGAAGATCCTCTCTCTGAGTAATGGGAAGGAACTTCCCCAAGAATACCTCTGAGAACTAAGTCCAAGTCAAAGGTGCAGACCCAGCTGGTCTGGTGAAGCAATAATCCCTCCACCAAGTCTTGGCTGCGCCAGATAACCGAAAGGTAGCAAAGTCAACTCCATTGGACTCTACTATGCCCATGTTCCGAAGAACCTCATGGCAGCTGTCCAAATAATCCTTGGGATCCTATGATGGTGCACCAGTAAAAGTAGCAGTGAATAACTTGGTGAACCTATCCAACCTCCATAGGGAATCTGCTGACATAGCTGCTCCCTCCACTGACGGTGCCATAATACCCAGTTGAGCTACTCCGGTTGTCTGAAGTGCTGGAGTCTGAAACTGAGTGGCAACCTGCTCTGGGGTATGAATAACAGGAGTCTGGGTACCTCCCTCAGCCTGAGAGACGGCTGGTGCAGTAGGAAGAAGACATGCCTGAGCCACACTCTCCATAAGTCCCACCAAGCGGACTAGAGCGTCCTGAAGCACTTGGGTGGCAATGAACCCCTCCCGGACCTGAGCTGGTCCGACTGCTACAGTCCAACATGAACCTCACCGGCATAGTCTACCTGTGGGTCCTCTATTGGAGCCGCTGCTCTAGATCTGCCTCGGCCTCTAGCACGGCCTCGGCCTCAGCCCCTCGTAAGAGATGCAATAGGAGGATCAGGCTGCTGATCGGTCAATAAGGAAGCACGCATTCTCGCCATCTGCAAGAGAGTAATTAGAGACTCAATTAGTATTTAGAATTCAATTGGCACGACATAGATGAAGAAATGTGGAGTTATCCTAACTTTGCAGCCTCTGGGGGATAAATACAGACGTCTCCGTACCGATCCCTCAGACTCTACCAAGTTGTCTGTGAGTTGTGAGACCTAAGAAACCTAGAGCTCTGATACCCACTTGTCACGACCCGAAAATCCACCTACAGGCCATGACTGCGTCTAACGTTGAACCCGCTAGACAAGACAACGTGTACAGTTAAACTAACTTGATAACACAGAACTAATAGAATTAACTAGAATCAGTTTATAATTTTTGACAACGAAAATAGATAAATTTTAAAGCTAAGTGAAGAGAACGAAATCCAATACATCGCATAAGCCCCAAAATCGGGAGTCACAAACTCACGAACTTTCTATAGGAGTGCTAAATACAAAGTCTGAAAGAAAAGTACATAATCCGTCTCAGAAATACTAAAAGAAATACAAGACAGAGTAAGGAGCTAGTGATAGAAGAGATGCCAAGGCCCACGAACGTCAGCAGTCTACCTTGAAATCACTGAGATGGACTGAAGGATACTCCCTCAACGATGTCCACTGGGTCCGGCCGAGGGATCTGCACAACATTAAGAAGTACAGTGTAGCATCAGTACAACCGACCCCATGTACTGAGTAAGTGCCGAGCCTAACCATGGCCGAAGTAGTGACGGGGCTAGACTTGACAACAACCGATAACTTGTCCTATTCTACAACACATAACATGGAAAAGAACAAGAAATAGCAGATAATCATGGGGTACGGGAGCAAATAATGGGATAACAGGTGAGATAAAATAGTCAATTAAGCATATAGAGGTAACCAAGAAAGGCAATTTAACAAAGATGCTAATGAAACTAGTGTAAATGCCAGAAATGAAAATAACGGCACGGCATCACCCTTCGTGCTTTTACTCTTTTCCTCACAATACGATGTACAATAAAAAAATGATATGAATCATGGCACGACATCACCCTTCGTGCTTTTACTCTCTTCCTCACTATGCAATATATGATGTAATCAATATAAATCATGGCACGACATCACCCTTCGTGCTTTACACTCTTCCTCACCATAACAATGACAATTATCAAAATGGCAAGGGATGCAGCATAGCGGAAACACAAGTCATAGTCACCCGTCAAGGGGAATACTATCAGTCAATATCATAACAATTGCCCGGCAAGGGTCTCAGCTATAACCACTCCTTTCAGGTATATCCTTTACAATTGGGATCTCAATCGAACCATTCACATCACAAGTTTATCAAAAAGGATTTTCAACAACAATCAACTTCCAAGTAGAGACAACTTCACAAGAACACATAAAGTTCACTATTTATCAACCGGACATCCGAATCACGTCAAATAAATTTTGATTCTCGCCAAATTTCGCAGACAAGGCTTAAATATCATAACAAACCTGTATCGAGCTCCAGGACCAAAATACGGCCCCGATACCAACAGTTTCAAATGTTAATTCATTTTTTTATTTCATTAATAATTCAGCTAAGCAATTCCTTTCAAAAATTGATTTCTAAGTCTTGGGACCTCGGAATTCAATTCCGGGCATACGCCCGAGTCCCATATTTTACTACGGACCTCCCGGGATCGTCTGAACACAGATCCGGGTCTGTTTACTCAACATGTTGATCAAAGTCAACTATAATCAAATTTTTACTCTAGAAATTATTGTTTCTCATATTTTAACATAAAAGCTTTCCGGTTTCACGCCCGGACTGTGCACGCAAATCGAGGTAGTAAAAATTAATCTTTTTATAGCTAATAAGCCTATATTGGAGTCTAAATTCGTAAAATGACCCCTTGGGTCATCACAATCTCCACCTCTAAAACAAACGTTCGTCCTCGAACAGACATATAAGATTACTTGAATTTGCAAACAAGTGTGATATTTACTCTGCATGTCCGACTCGAACTCCCAAGTAGCTGCCTCAACGGGTTGGCCTCTCCACTGCACTCGAACTGAAGGATAACTCTTAGACCTCGACTGATGAACCTGCCGGTCTAAAATAGCTACCAACTCCTCCTCATAGTAAAGTCTTTGTCCAATTGCACAGAGCTGAAGTCTAACACGTGGGATGGGTCACCATGGTATTCCCGGAGCATAGACACATGGAACACAAGATAAACTAAGGATAACCCTGGAGGCAACGCAAGTCTATACGCTACCTCCCCCACTCTATCAAGAATCTCAAACGGCCCGATATACCTAGGGCTAAACTTACCCTTATTCCAAATCTCATAACACCCTTCATGGGCGACACACGAAGCAATACTCTCTCTCCAACAATGAATGCCACATCACGAACCTTACGATCGGCATAACTCTTTTGCCTAGACTGAGTTGCACAAAGTCTCTCTTGAATAATCTTGACCTTACCTAAGGCCTCTTGAACTAAGTCTGTACCCAACAACCGAGCCTCTCCCGGCTCAAACCATCCGACTGGCGATCTGTACCGTCTATCATAGAATGCCTCATAAGGAGCCATCTGAATGCTCGTATTTTACCTGCTGACAATTTAAGCAACGAGCCATATACGCCACCATGTCTTTTTTAATTCTTCTCCACCATAATGCTGCCTCAAATCTTGGTACATTTTAGCTTCCCTTGGGTGAATAGAATACTTAGAACTGTGATCCCCCCCTCAAGGATCAACTCACGAATGCCATCAACATTAGGCACACATAACCGACCCTTGCATCCTCAAAACACCATCATCTCCAACTATAACCAGCTAGCTATCACCGTGCCGATCTGTATCCCTGAGGACCGCCAAATGTGGGTCATCATCCTATCACTCCCGAATATGCTCGATTAGAGAAGACCGAGCGACTGTACGAGCTAGAACACTGCTGGGGGAAATATCCAACCTCAAAAACTGATTAGCCAACGTCTGAATGTTTGGAGCTAAGGGCCTCTCACTAACTGGAATATACACAAGGTTTCCTATACTAATCGCCTCTATTTTCTTTATAGTTGTTCATAGCTAATCATAGAATTATAAACAACTTCACGTTAACAATAATCCCCTTTCAACCTTCACAATACTGATGATGTGGCGCGATTCATGAAGACCTCATAATTATATACCTGACTTAACGTATCTCATTTAACGCCACATGGGTGGCACATACCTCGCATGTCAAAGCTCAATAATTCTGACACGGATTTGGCAAATTATAACAGTTAATTAATTAGTTTTGTCATGACCTGAAAATCCACCTATAGGCCGTGACTGCATCTAACGTTGAACCCGCTAGACAAGCCAACGTGTATAGTTAAACTAACTTGATAACACAGAACTAACAGAATTAACTAGAATAAGTTTATAATTTTTGACAACGAAAATAGATAAATTTCAAAGCTAAGTGAAGAGAACGAAATCCAATACATCGCATAAGCCCCGAAACCGGGAGTCACAAACTCACGAACTTTCTATAGGCGTGGTAAATACAAAGTCTGAACGAAATGTACATAATCCGTCTTAGAAATACTAGAAGAAATACAAGACAGAGTAAGTAGCTAGTGATAGAAGAGACGCCAAGGCCCACGAATGTCAGTGGTCTACCTTGAAATCTCTGAGGTGGACTGAAGGATACTCCCTCAACGATGTCCACTGGGTCCGGCCGTAGGATCTGCACAACATTAAGAAGTGCAGTGTAGCATCAGTACAACCGACCCCATGTACTGAGTAAGTGCCGAGCCTAACCTCGGCCGAAGTAGTGACGAGGCTAGACTTGACAACAACCGATAACCTGTCCTATTCTACAACACATAACATGGAAAAGAACAAGAAATAGTAGATAAGCATGGGGTACGGGAGCAGATAATGGGATAACAGGTGAGATAAAACAGTCAATTAAGCATATAGAGGTAACCAAGAAAGGCAATTTAACAAAGATGCTAATGAAACCAGTGTAAATGCCACAAATGCAAATAACGGCATGACATCACCCTTCGTGCTTTTACTCTTTTCCTCACAATACAATGTACAATAAAAAAATGATATGAATCATGGCACGGCATCACCCTTCGTGCTTTTACTCTCTTCCTCACTATGTAATATATGATGTAATCAATATAAATCATGGAACGGCATCACCCTTCGTGCTTTACACTCTTCCTCATCATAACAATGATAATTATCAAAATGGCAAGGGATGCAGCATAGTGGAAACACAAGTCATAGTCACCCGTCAAGGGGAATACTATCAGTCAATATCATAACAATTGCTCAGCAAGGATCTCAGCTATAACCACTCCTTTCAGGTATATCCTTTACAATTGGGCTCTCAATCGAACCATTTACATCACAATTTTATCAACAAGGATTTTCAACAACAATCAACTTCCAAGTAGAGACAATTTCACAATAATGAATATGGAAGTAATAACAAGAATTTCATCAAAAATAGACTCACGGGCATGCTTGACAGGCAATGCATAGGTACTCGTCACCTCACCTATGCATTGAACATGATAAACACATAGCACATAGCACACAATACCTATTCCCTCACCAAAGCTAGGCAAGACACTTACCTCGGGTCCAAGAATAGCAATTCAAGCCTCTAATACTGCCTTTCCTTTTGAATTCAACTCTGAAACGACAATACCTAAACAATATTAACTTAAATACATCAATAATGACTCCATAATTCAATCCCATAGCCTAATTATACAATTCCTAGCATTCTTCCAAAAATACCAAAATTTGACCCCGAGCCCGCTTGGTCCAAACACGAGGCACAGACCAAAACCCGATTACCCATACCCCCACGAGTTCAAATATATAAATTTTTTTGAAATCCGACCCCAAATTGAGGTTGAATTACCCAAAATCCCATAAACCCTAACTATACCCAAAACCCCTAATTACTACTTTGATTTTAGGACTTTAGGCCTAGATTCTAGTGGTTGTTGAAGAAAAATGGAAGCAAATGGAGTTGGAATCACTTACCTATGGAGCTATGGTGATGGAAATCTTCAAAATCGCCTAAGGGGAAGTGGGGAAGAAGAGGTTTGAGAGGAAGTGAGTTAAATCCCATAAAAAATCACTGGGCAAAAAAATACCCTTCGCATTCGCGGGCCCCTGGCCGCGTTCGCGAAGGCTTGACTATCCTGACCTACGCGTTCGCGAGTCCTTGGCCGCGTTCGCGTAGGTTTGACTCTAATGGCCTACGCGTTCGTGAGCCTAAGGCCGCGTTTGCGAAGAACAAATCTACCCCGCCCCCCCAGACCCTAGCCTAACACTACGTGTTCGCACCCCTGGGGACGCGTTCGCGTAGAAGCACTGTCCAGTGCTCCGCATTCGCGTCTCCCTCTACGCGTTCGCGTAAAGTAAAACCCAGGCCACCATAATTTACCCTTCGCGTTCGCGAGCCCTTGGCCGTGTTCGCGAAGGGTATTACACCAGACACCAGAAAATCATCAAAAACACCAGATTTTTCACTACTTATGCACCTCGTTAGCTACCCGAAACTCATCCGAGCCCTCGGGTCTCAAAACCAAAAACACACACGACTCCCAAATCATCCTACGGACTTATTTAAGCATTTAAATCACCAAAATATCATCAAAATCCATTAACTAAGCCTCAAAACTCATAGAATTTTCTCAAAACTTCATAAGGTTCAATTATTCCGATTTTGATCCGAAACACGTCATTTCAAGTCCGTTTTACACCAAATTTAACAGATAGCTCACATAACATATATTAAACTTGTTCCGGCCTCCGGAACCATAATACGGGCCAGGTAACACAGTTTTCACATAAATATTCATTTTCAAAACCCTTTATATATTTCAAAAACCAATTTTTAAAAAATATTCATTTCTCGGGCTTGGGACATTGGAATTCGATTTCGGGTATACGCCCAAGTCCCATATTTTCCTACGGACCCTCCGGGACCGTTAAATCACGCGTCCGGTTCCGTTTACCAAAAATATTGATCAAAAGTCAACTTTAATCAATTAATTATTAGAAATTTCATTTTTCATCAAGTTCTCACATAAAAACTTCCCGGCTACCCGCCCGGGCTGCGCACGCATATCGAGGTGAGATTAACGGAGGCTTTCGGGGCCTCGAAACACAGATTTAGCTAAATTATCATAGGATGATCTTTTGGGTCATCACAAGTTTATTTATTTATTTACATATTATTAGTATTACTTTTATTATTATTATTTATTCATTTATTATTATGATCATTATCGTTATTTTATACATAAATTGTTGAATAATCCTAATAGGCATGACTCCCTACCAGTACTATAGTAAAGTTTTAATTCACAACAGAGACTTTAAACACTAGAATTTCCATCACAAGGACCTCGTCCCTACATAACTTCCACCGCGGCTCGTAGCCCGATTTAAACATACCAAATCATATCAAAATGCGAGGATCTCGCCCTCAGTTCTGGATCACAAGTAATATGCACACCGCCAATCGAAACATTCCATTTTCTTCTTTCAAATATTTTTCGTTAAACAAAATTACAACACGTAATGATAGACGCAACTATCTCCATCGAATTTCTCAATACAAGTATTCCCATAATTAGATTTTTGAGTTACGAAGCTCACCCGAGAGTAGATCATATTAGAATAATTTTGTTAGATACGCATAACCGTATTAAGTTTAGGAAATCATCACTTAATACTAATTAGAGATTGTTCTTGTAATGACACTATTTAATGTAACGACCTCAGCCATACCATAGAAAATATACCAACAAGCTAGGTCTCCACATCTAGGAGTCTGACCTCCACCTTCGACATGTAAGTTGAGTTGTAACTGCAATGGGACCCGTAGCCTGAGTGCATTGATGAATTATGACTCTCCCGAATCTAGAACAGTTCCTACCACTAGCCGGAATAAAGTATCAACCTTCCCTGAGTCGTACAAAATTTTACGATCATAATTGAGTCTTTTGATGAGTTTGTGGACTTGCTCTTTGGCTATATGAATCGAAGGAGGATTATGATAGGCTAACTTATCAAGCTGATGGCATATCCTGACACTGTCATGGTAACCTGACGCAACCGTTCAAACCCTAAGCGCCACGTAAAATGGAAAGTTCGAGAAACAAACTCTTTCAAAATCATTTATGAGAACTGAGTCAAGTAGTTGGTGTTGCATTGGCTGGTCGTCCTCTTCATGGGTTTGCTACAAACACCGGCGGCCCATTCTTTCTTTTACTATGCTAACTCAACACTGCTGAGCTACCCCATTTATTCATATGCTCTTCGTTATTCTTTGGGGTAACTCTTATCCCTATTGATGCACAACAATCCCAAAAGTAGAGCTCTATACAGATAAACCTTGGCACAAACCATATAGTCTAGAAGCTTGTCAACCACTGACTCCCTTTGGAGCACCCCAAAATCTGCAATCGTGACTTCCACGCTGAGTAGACCTTCTGTAGATTTAAATTTGTCTATACAACTCCTTTGGTACTGAGGTATATGGTTATTAAGGAGGCAGAAATATCGCAAGTCCCAGCTTTATCTCTTGCAAAATCTCAGGCCTTATACATTCCAAGCCAAAACCGATGTAACACATGACCCCACAATCTATTCCTTAACAGTGGACTTCCCCACTTGGCACGAAGCCATAGGTCACAATGCCTGATAATCCACAATGTTAAACTTTACAGATCATATAAATCAACCCCGTTGCTTTCAACTATTCCCTTGTTATGCAATACTGAAGTAGCTACAATTCCTTCTGGATATGGGCTAGTCCAACATGTACCGACTGAGATAGATCCTCCGCGTCTAGATCCATTTGAGTCTGTACAATAGGTGCTGATGTTCGAGCTTTAGTCTGAGCTCTGCTTCTGTCTCTTCCCCTAATCGTAGCTGTCATTAGGGCTTCATCTCTTGTCCGGTTGTAGACGCTTTGCGTGTTGTCAAGATTTATGAGAGGACAAGAATAGACAATTTCAATCATCAATGGTAGAATAATTTCGCACGATAGAGTAGAATATAAGTGAAATTGTTCCTCACTTCATAGCCTCTAAGAGATAAGTACAGACGTCTCCATACTGATCCTTCAGACTCTACCAAGTTTGTTCGTGAATTGTGAGATCTAAGCAACCTAGAGCTCTGATACCAACTTGTCACGACCCAAATTCCCAACCTTAGGTATCGTGATGGCGCCTAAAACCACACTTGCTAGGCAAGCCAATGTTTGAGTTTGACTAGCTATTTTCCTTTGATTATCCATTAAACATAATAAACAATTATAAAATAAACTTAATCTAATGGTTTCCAGTGAATAATTCCAACTATAAAATAATAAACAAATGAATAAATAAATAAACCGAGCCACGAACTAATCATATAAATAACTCTAAGACTACCCCTGGGTCTGGTGTCATAATTCACGAACTACTAAAGAACACTACAAATAATGGGCTGAAAGAAATAGTGTAACTGTTCTAAATATAATAAAACAGTTTTATAAAAATAGGAAAAGACTCTCGGGATCTGCGAATGCCAGCAGATATACCCCGTGTCTCCGAATAAATGAATAGTCGCTCTAAATATATCTATTGATGGTCGATACCTGGATCTGCACAAAAGAGTGCAGAGTGTAGTATCAGTACAACCGACCCCATGTACTGAGTAAGTGCCGAGCCTAACCTCGACGAAGTAGTGACGAAGCTACGGCGGGGCTTTAGCAATATAACCTGTGACAATAATATATGAAGCAAGAAGGAAATCTAAACAATTAAATAAATACTGCAACGACAATAAAATAACTCAGCCACCTTTTCCAGGTCTCAACTATAACCAATTTCTCAAATAATTTCCAAGTTTCCAAACTTTAACTTTAAATAAAAGTAGTGTCAAAAATATGAAGAATAGTAAAATAAACATTTAAGCTTTTCAAATCTTTATTTTTTTTGAAATTTAGTAAAAATATAAATGTCCTCCCTTATTGCTCCTTGTTGCGGCGTGCAACCCGCTCCCACTTGTCCCCCCTTATTGCTCCTCCCTAAATATATCACCCGTATTACTCCTGTTGCGGCGTGCAACCCGGTCCCACTTGTCCACCCTTATCACTCCTTGTTGCAGCGTGCAACCCGCTCTCACCAGACAATCACATCTCTTTATTTAATGAAAAGGTTTCACAATTTAAGTCAAAATCTTTCACAATATTTATGTCTCAACAATCGTAAACAGAACAAGTTTCACTTCAAATAACAATAATAGCAGAATATGAAACAATGGCAATAAAGCAATGAGTGTTCAAGCCTTTAATTTATAAACAGTAAACATGAATATTCTCCCTTATTGCTCCTTCTTCCGGCGTGCAACCCGATCCCACATGTCCACCCTTATTGCTCCTCCCGTATATATATATCACCCTTATTTCTCCTGTTGCGGCGTGCAACCCGATCCCACCTATCCATCATTATTACTCCTTGTTGCGGTGTGCAACTCGCTCCCACCAGACATATCATAGCACTTTATTTATAAAAATTTCACAATTCAGGCCAAGCCTTTCACAATACTTTTGCCTCCACAA
>ML268784.1:0-92750 GCA_005239495.1 Nicotiana undulata
ATGTATAAATACTATTTAAGCAAAGGCTTAAAAATCGGTTTCGCATCTCAATAGTCGCCTAAAAGGGAACCATGTTCCAAAGTTTCCACCTTTTTATTTCAAAACTCGTGAAAGGGTGCATAGTCTGGGGTTTCATACCCTCTGGACAGGATTTAAAGACATTACTTACCTCAAAACTAGCCCGAAAACTATTCCGCAATGCGCTNAAATTTCCAAATTGAAAGATATCAATTTTATTCAAAAATCCGAAACCGGGCAAAACCCGACCCCCGGTCCCGCGTCCCGAAACTCAGAAATTTTTACAGAAAAGTGTTCTTCATCTTCCCACGAGTCCGTACATATAAAGAACACCAAAATCGGAGTCCGTTTGACCCCTCAAATCGACCCTTGAAGGTCTCAAACTCTCAAGCCCTAAAACCCAATTGTTCTACTGATTTTCCATGAATTTACACTGGTTTTATGCTCTATAATAACCCAAGATCGAGTTTTAATGATTAGAACACTTACCTCTATGAAGAACAAGAATTTCCCTCTTCAAAATCGCCCCCATGAGCTCTTTTCCGTACAACAATGGTGTAAAAAGGGGGTTAGGTCGCGGATGAAATATTTAAATACTGCCCAGTGCTTTGTTCATCGCGATCGCGGGAAAAGGCACGCGATCGCGAAGAACAAAATAGCTGCCTCAAATTGTAATACTAGCCGATCGCAACATTAGTCACGCGATCGCACTTCACCCTAGCCCAAACTCATGCGATCGCGAAGAACAAAATAGCTGCCTCAAATTGTAATACTACGTGATCGCAATATTAGTCACGCGATCGCACTTCACCCTAGCCCAAACTCACGCGATTGCAACCATGACCACGCGATCGCGATGCACCATCAGCTGCCCCCCTCACGCGCCCAATTACTCTACGCGATCGCGAACTTCACTACGCGATCGCACTACACTGACCTCCAAAGCTACGCGATCGGGACCCTTATTCCGCGATCATACTGAACAAATTCACCCCGGTGTATTTTAACCCTACGCGATCTCAGCATAAGCCACGCGATCGCAGTGAATAACTTTCAGCGGTGAAAACACCAGAAACAACAGTGTTTTTAAGTCCAAAAATGCCCGTTAACCACCCGAAATCAATCTCGAGCCCCTCGGGACCCCAACCAGACTTACCAACATATCCCATAACATTATTCAAACTTAGTTGCACTCTCAAAACACCAAAAATAACATCAAAACTCCAAATTTGCATCGGATTCAAGCCTAAGAACTTTGATATTTCTAAAATTCACCAATGATGCCGAAACTATCTAAATCAACTCCGATTGACCTGAAATTTTGCAGACAAGCCCAAAATGACATTACGAACTTGTTCCAACTGTCGGAATTCCATTCCGACCTCGATAGCCTATTTTCCACTGCCGTCCGGAAATCGCCAAAAACTAAATTCCGCCAATTCAAGCCTAATTCTACACCGGACATCACCAAATTATTCTGAACACACTCCTAAGTCCCAAATCACCTAACGAAGCTATCCGAGCCATAAAATCCGCATTCCGATGTCGTTTACCAATAAGTCAACTCTTAGTTGACTTTTTTCTCATTTTAAGGCTATTTTTAAGGACTAAGTGCCTGAGTTCTTATTTAACCATTCCGATTTCAGGCCTATCAACTCTAACACATTAAGGATAGAATAACCAATCTATAATGAGTCAATAACAATAGTTATAATGCAGGTTTCACGTAACGACAGACCGGGTCGTTACATAAACATATACACAATTTTAAGAAAAAAAAGGTATATTTAGTTACTAGAAGAGTTATTCAAAGTTACACGAACGTATACTTTGATTATTGAAATTCTAAGTGTAGTACCTTAAATTTGTTTGAAAATTGGCACTTAAATTATGTCACGCGTACGTGTTCTTATTTAATAGCCCTTAATATTAAAATTTTTTTGCTAAAGTCACGTGAACGTGCACCTAATTTGTACACGTGCCTAAAAAAATTTGTACGGATGTTTACAAGTAATTTGAACCTACTCAATTAACTCTTTAAATAATAAAGATAACATGTTGTATTAAATGTGACAGAGGTATTAAAATGACGTGAAAGGTGAAACCTCTCTATTGAATATTCCAAACATCCCAAAGTAAACACTCACGTCATTGGAGACACATGCCAATATATACATAAATGAAATTAGAATAAGAGTGGAAAAGGTCAATAAAGGCCAAATTTAGGTGACAAACTTCCAACAACATAAATGATAGAAGACAAAATTGGAATGCTATAAACGTTATTGCTAAAATAATGGAGGAAACGGACCTTTGTGGCTGAAAATATAGAACGCATACACTGAAAATAGAAGCTCTAGAATAGCAATGCTCGAGCCAGCTACGGATCAGAAACTCGAACTGAAATAGGCATCCCCGAACGAACTCATCTCTACTGGGTTTGGATGGTGGTTGCAAACTGTGTTTCATACTGGTTTGGGGCTGATTTCAGGTCTATTTTTAGAGCTGAAATTTCAGTTCTTTATGTTGAAAACAAGCTTCCATGGAGAGCTTTAAAATGCAGAAAGTTGCTTTTTTCGTTTACTTTTATAACTTACATTTAAATTATAAGTTGCTTTTTTCTTCTATTTAAACATAGGTACAAATCTTATATTCTAAGATTGTGAATATTTTTGTAGTTTTTAATTTTCTTAAATAAAACCTATGAAGAGTAATATAGAAATTTAAAGTATTAAGATTTGACCTAAAAGAAATATTTACACCAAAATAGAATAAAATTTGGGTGTGGTCAAAAATTAGTTGTTCACAATGCACGAGGGGACATTCCGTGCCGAGTGACTGTGAGGTTATGCACGAGGGGACATTCCGTGCCGAGTGATTTTCTATTATTGCACGAGGGGACATTCTGTGCCGAGTGATTTACTTATTTATGCAAGAGGGGACATTCCGTGCCGAGTGATTTACTTATTTATGCACGAGGGGACATTCCATGCCGAGTGATTGTGAGGTTATGCATGAGGGGACATGCCGTGCCTTTTTCTTTTTATTTACTTGTTTCGAGCTGTCAAATTCCTGTTGTTATTTCTACATTTCAATTATTATCTTGTTCTTTTGTTTTAGCAGTTGTGGCCCCTTCATCCCCAGCATGTTCTCCCCCGTAGTTGTATTACTTGTTTATTTCCTGTCATTACTTCCTGTTATATTATTGAACTGCACAGGTGTTATTTGTTGTCATGTCCTAGCCTCGTCACTACTTCGCCGAGGTTAGGCTCGGCACTTACTCAGTACATGGGGTCGGTTGTACTGATGCTACACCTGCACTTCTCTATGTTGTGCTAATTACAACATCGGACCCAGTGGACACTGAGTGAGGGAGTATCCTTCAGTCCACGTTAACACCGAGGTAGTCTTGCAGACGTTCGTAGGCTTTAGCGTCACCTCTTATCCTTTTTCCTCATTTTCTGTCTTATTTCTATAGTTCCAAGAGAGTTGTATCTACCTATTTCATACCATTGTATTCATTAAACTCTTAGATTGTTCGTGAGTTTGTGATTCCGGTTTCTGGGGTTGTACTTAAGAAAATATTATCACGAGATTTCGATTTAGTTCTTGCATTTTGTATTACTTCTGCATTTATATTATAATTGTTCCAGATATTTTTGTTATTCTAACTGTTAATAAGTCAATTTAATCAAAACGTTGGCTTGTCTAGCGGGTTCAACGTTAGACGCCATCACGACATGTAGGTGAGATTTCGGGTTGTGACAAGTTGGTATCTGAGCTCTAGGTTGCTTAGGTCTCACAACTCACAGAAAAACTTGGTAGAGTCTGAGGGATCGGTACGGAGACGTCTGTACTTATCCCCAAAGGATGCAAGTTAGGAATAACTTCACTTTTTCTTCTTCTCTGTCGTGCGATTTGAATTCTAAATGCTAATTGAGTTTCTATTCTATTCTCTCGCAAATGGCGAGAACGCGTTCTTCCTCATCTACCGATCAGCAGGCCGATCCTCCTGTTGCTGCTCCGACGAGGGGCCGAGGACGAGGCCGTGCTAGAGGCCGAGGTAGGGGAAGGGCTAATCCTAGAGCAGCAACCCCAGTAGAGGACCCACAGGTAGACTTTGCCGGTGAGGTTCCTGCTCATACAGTTCCATTCGGACCAGCTCAGGTCCTAGAGGGGTTCATTGCCACCCCGGTTCTTAAGAACGCTCTTGTCTGCTTAGTGAAACTTATGGAGAGCGTGGCTCATGTCGGTCTTCTTCCTACTGCACCAGCCTCCTCTCAGGCTGGGGGAGGGCCCTAGACTCCTACTACTCGCACCCCAGAGCAGCTAGCTCCTCAGTTCCAGATTTCGGTACCTCAGACAGTCGGAGTAGCTCAGCCGGGTATTGTAGCACCGGCAGTTGAGGGAGCAGCTATGTCAGTAGATTCCCTATGGAGATTAGATAGGTTCACCAAGCTGTTTCCTACTACTTTTACTGGTGCACCATCAGAGGATCCCCAGGATTACTTGGATAGTTGCTATAAGGTTCTTCGGAACATGGGCATTGTGGAGACCAATGGGGTCGATTTTGCTACATTTCGTCTTTCTGGTACCGCCAAGACTTAGTGGAGAGCCTATTGCTTGACCAGACCAGCTAGGTCTACACCTTTGACTTAGGCTCAGTTCTCCGAGTTGTTCTTGGGGAAGTTTCTTCCAGTTACTCAGATGGAGGATCTTCGGAGGCAGTTTGAGCGTCTCCAGCATGGATCTATGACTGTTACATAGTGCGAGACCAAGTTCATAACTCTGGACCATCATGCTATTATGATACTCCCCACTGATCGAGAGAGAGTGATGAGGTTTATCGAGGGTCTAGCTCAGCCTATCAGACTTCATATGTCCAGGGAGACAGGTACTGATATCTCTTTTCAGGATGTGGCCAATATGGCCAGGCGTATTGAGATGGTGTTATCACAGGGTAGTGGTGAGGGGTCTGACAAGAGACCTCGTCATTTCGGCCGGTTCAGTGGCGCCTCACATGGAGGCAGATATTGTTTTGGCAGTGGGCATCCTCCTAGGCCTTATCAGTCGGCACTTCAGGTATCCTGCGGTGCACCACCAGCTCCTATCAGTGCACCGCCGATTTAGAGCTTTTAGGGTGGTCATTCTGGTCGTCAAGAACAGTTCCAGGGTCAGTATTCTCAGCAGCCGAGGTCTTTCTTCACTTGCGGTGGTACGGGGCATATTTCAAGGTTTTTCCCTCGAGGTTTCTGTGGCCCTCAGTATCAGGGTTCCCGTGCTATGGTTTCCGCATCAAGTGCACCCCACCCCCTCAGCCAGCTAGGGGTGGTGGTCGAGGTGCCAGAGGTGGAGGTTAGATTCATAGAGGCGGAGGACAGGTCACGAGAGGTAGAGGTCAGCCCACAGTAGGTCGACCCAGAGATGTTCAGGTTGAAGGGGCTCCGCCCCGATGCTATGTTATTCTTGCCAGGCCTGAGGCTGAGGCCTCTGATGCAGTTATTACAGGTACGGTTTCAGTTTGCAGTCGTGATGCTTCGGTTTTATTTGATCTGGGGTCTACATTCTCCTATGTGTCTTCATATTTTTCCCTTTATCTGAGTATGCCTCGTGATTCCTTGAGTACTTTTTTATATGTGTCTACACTGGTGGGTGATTCTATTGTGGTAGATTGATTCTACCGTTCATGCTTAGTGGTTATGGGTGGTTTGGAGACTTAGGTCGATCTTTTGCTTCTTGATATGGTTGACTTTGATGTTATATTGGGGATGGACTGGCTATCTCCCTACCATGCTATTCTGGACTGTCATGCCAAGACTGTGACTTTGGCCTTACGGGGAGTACCTCGTTTGGAGTGGAGAGGGACTCCTAGTCATTCTTCTGGTAGAGTTATTTCATATATGAAGGCTCGGCGCATGGTCGAGAAGGGTTATTTGGCCTATTTGGCCTATGTTCGTGATTCTAGTGCCGAGGTTCCTTCTATGGAGTTTGTGCCCATAGTTCGTGAGTTTCCAGAGGTATTCCCTTCTGACCTGCCAGGCATGCCGCCCGACAGGGATATTGATTTTTGCATTGAGTTGGCTTCATGCACTCAGCCCATTTCTACTTCGCCGTATCGTATAGCCCCGCCAGAGTAGAAGGAGTTGAAGGATCAGTTGCAGGATTTGTTGGATAAAGCCTTCATTAGGCCTAGTGTTTCTCCTTGGGGTGCCCCAGTATTGTTTGTCAAGAAGAAAGATGGCTCAATGAGGATGCGAATTGACTACCGGCAGTTGAACAAGGTTACTATTAAGAATAAGTATCCTTTGTCGAGGATTGATGATCTATTTGACCAACTTCAGGGTGCTACAGTGTTTTCCAAGATAGACTTGAGATCTGGTTACCATCAGCTGAGGATTAGGGCGTCTGATGTCCCTAAGACAACCTTTCTCACTTGTTATGGGCATTATGAGTTCTTGGTGATGTCATTTGGGTTGACAGATGCCCTTGCTGCTTTTATGGAGTTGATGAACCGAGTGTTCGGGCCCTATTTGGACTCGTTCGTTATTGTTTTCATTGATGATATATTAATATATATATCAAGAGGAGCATGAGCAGCACCTTCGAGTCGTCCTCCAGACTCTGAGGGATAGTCAGTTGTATGCCAAATTTTCTAAGTGTAAGTTCTGGTTGAGTTCGGTGGCATTTCTGGGCCATGTTATGTCGCAAGAGGGTATTCTGGTGGTCCCAAGAAGATTTCAGCAGTCAGAGATTGGCCTAGACCCACCTCAGCTACAGAGATTCGGAGTTTCCAGGGCTTAGTAGATTATTATCGCCGCTTTGTGGAGGGATTTCATCTATCGCAGCCCCGATGACCAGGTTGACCCAGAAAGGTGCCTAGTTCAGGTGGTCTAATGAGTGTGAGGCGATCTTTCAGAAGCTCAAGACAACCTTGACCATGGCACCAGTGTTAGTTTTGCCCACGGGTTCAGGGCCTTATACCGTGTATTGTGATGCTTCACGGGTTGGACTTGGTGCAGTGTTGATGCAGGAGGGAAAGGTTATAGCTTATGCTTCTCGTCAGTTGAAGGTGCATGAGGAGAACTATCCAGTTCATGATTTGGAGTTAGCAGTTATTGTTCATGCACTGAAGATTTGGAGGCATTAACCGTATGGGGTTCCACGTGAGGTGTTCACGGATCACAAGAGTCTGCAATATATGTTCAAGCATAAAGAGTTGAATATGAGGCAGAGGAGATGGTTAGAGATATTAAAGGATTATGACATTACCATTCTTTATCATCAGGGGAAGGCCAATGTGATGGTCGATGCTTTGAGCCGTAAGTCAGCTAGTATGGGTAGTCTTGCTTATTTGTCATTCGGAGAGCGACCTCTTGCCTTGGATGTTCACGCTTTGGCCAACAGATTTATGAGATTGGAGGTTTCGGAGACTAGCAGTGTTTTGGCCCATACCGTGGCCCGTTCTTCATTGTATGATCGTATTCGGGCCAGGCAGTATGATGATCGTCATTTATGTGTTCTTAGAGATACAGTCCGGCACAGAGGTGCCAAGCAAGTCACAATTGATGATGAGGGAGTTCTGAGGATGCATGGCCGTATTTTTGTGCCTGATGTTGATGGTATTCGTGAGTTGATATTGCAGGAGGCCTATAGTTCCCGGTATTCCATTCATCTAGGCACCGCAAGGATGTACCAGGACTTACGGCAGCATTATTGGTGGCGGAGGATGAATAAGGATATTGTAGCCTATGTAGCTCGGTGCTTATATTGTCAGCAGGTTAAGTACGAGCACCAGAGACCCGGTGGTTTGATGCAGCAGATTGAGCTTCCCGAGTGGAAGTGGGAGCGTATCACCATGGATTTCGTAGTTGGACTCCCACGGACTCAAAGGACGTTTGATGCGGTGTGGGTTATTATGGATAGGCTGACCAAGTCAGCACACTTCATTCCAGTGTCAGTCTCATATTCAGCGGAGAAGTTGGCAAAGATCTATATGAGAGAGATTGTTTGATTGCATGGTGTGCCTGCATCCATTATTTCAGACCGAGGTACTTAGTTTACCTCCCATTTCTAGAAAGTATTTCAGCGTGAGTTGGGCACACAGGTTGATTTGAGCACAGCGTTTCATCCTTAGACGGACGGACAATCCGAGCGCACTATTCAGATCTTGGAGGATATGCTACGAGCGTGTGTCATTGACTTTGGTGGTTCATGGGACCAGTTCTTGCCTTTAGCTGAGTTTTCCTACAACAACAGCTATAAGTCGAGCATTCAGATGGCTCCGTATGAGGCGTTGTATGGTAGGCGGTGTTGGTCGCCGGTCGGATGGTTTGAGCCAGGAGACGCCAGATTGTTGGGTTCTTAGTTAGTCCAGGATGCCTTGGACAAGGTGAAGATCATTCAGGATAGACTTCGTACAGCTTAGTCCAGGCAGAAGAGTTATGCGGATCGCAGAGTTCGAGATTTGGCATTTATGATAGGAGATCAGGTATTTCTTCGGGTGTCGCCCATGAAGAGAGTGATGAGGTTCAGAAAGAAGGGCAAGTTGAGCCCTAGGTACATTGGTCCATTTGAGATTCTGGATAAGGTAGGAGAGGTGACCTAGAGACTTGCCTTGCCACCGAGTTTATCAGCTGTGCACCCGGTGTTTCACGTATCTATGCTCCAGAGGTATATTGCGGATCTATCTCATGTACTTGACTTCAGCGGTGTCCAGTTGGACAAGGATTTGACTTATGAGGAGGAGCCGGTAGCCATATTAGCTCGGCAGGTTCGTCAGTTGAGATCGAAGAGTTATCCTTCGATTCGTGTTCGGTGGAGAGGTCAGCCTGTTGAGGCAGCTACTTGAGAGTCCGAGTCCGATATGCAGAGCCGATATCCCCATCTTTTCCCCAATTCAGGTACCTTTCTATGTCCGTTCGAGGACGAACGTTTGTTATAGAGGTGGATATTGTGATGACCCAAAAGGGTCATCCCGTGTAATTTTAACTTAATCTGTGTTTCAAGGCCGTGAAAGCCTCCATTTATCTCACCTTGATGTGCGTGCGCAGCCCGAGCACGTAGCCGGGAAGCCTTTATGTGGAAAATTGAATAAATGTTGAGTTTATGATAATTAATTGAATAAAGTTGACTTTGGTCACTATTTTTGGTAAAAAGACCCGGACCCGGACCCGGACCCGGACCCCTGATGTGACGGTCCCAGAGGGTCCGTAAGAAAAAAATGGGACTTGGGCGTATGCCCGGAATCGAATTCCGAGGTCCCAAGTCCGAGAAATGAATTTTTAAAGAAAATTATTTTCTGAAAAATATAAAGGTTATTGAAAATGAACTTTGATGAGAAACCTGTGTCACCGGGCCCGTATTATGGTTCCGGAGCCCGGAACAGGTTCAATATGGTTATTATGTGCTACCTGTGAAATTTAGTAAGAAACGAACTTAGTTTGAGGTAATTCGGACTAAAAATGAGAAATTTGAAGGTTAATGAAGTTTTTGAGAAATTCTATCGATTTTGAGGCTTATTTCAGTGTTTTATGATGTTATTTTGATGGTTTAATTGCTTGAATAAGTTCTTAGAATATTTATGAGGTCGTGTGTATACTTGGTGAGTTTCGGGTAGGTGTCGGGGTGCTAAACTTAGGAAATTTCTGGTGTAAAATGATTTTTCTGGTGTCTGGTGTCTTACTCTATGCGATCGCATAGGTATAGTCGCGATCGCATAGCCTTGTGAAGGGGGAGGGGTCAGTTACACTATGCGATCGTGTAAGTAGGCCTGCGACCGCACAGGTGTGTAGTAGAGCTGGGGGGGGGGCTGGGTAATTACCCTGTGCAACCGCACAAAGTCATCCGCGATCTCATAGGGTGGGGATCCATAACCCAGTGCGATCGTACCTTTCCATCCGCGACCGCACAACTTAAGCCTAGTTCCACTATGCGATCGCACCCTTAGCCCCGCGATCGCATAATACAAAATCGCCCAGTTATTTTTAAATACCCAAAACAGAACCCATTACGGGATTTCACATTTTTCCACTACCTTCTTCTGCTCCACACCTCCTTGGGCAAATTTGGAAGAACTCCATCACCATAGCCTTTTAGGCAAGTGACGTTTAACTCGTTTTCTTCCATTTTCATCAACTATTATCGGATTCTAGGCCTAAAATCATGGAATTAAAGGGTAGAAATTGGGGTTTTGGGTAGAGTTAGGGCTTTTTAAATTTTTAGGAATTCAACCTCGATTTGGGGTCAGATTTCAAAGAAAAATGTATATTCGGGCTCGTAGGAAAATGGGTGATCCAGTTTTGGTCCGAACCTCGTGTTTGGACCAAGCGGGCTCGGTGTCGGATTTTGGAATTTTTGGAAGAATGTTGTGAATTCTATAATTAAGCTTTTGTATTGAATTATAGAGTAATTATTGATGTTATTGAGTCGATTATGTGTAGATACAATTGTTTCGGAGTCGGATTCGAGAGGAAAAGCGGTGTTAGAGGCTTGATTTGCATTCTTGGAGCCGAGGTAAGTGTTTGGCCTAACCTTAGCTTGAGGGAATAGGTATAGAGTCTTATTTGCTATGTGTTAATCCATGTCCAATTTATAGGTGAGGTGACGGGTACCTATATGTTGTGGTCAAGCATGCCCGTGAGTCAAACTTGATAATTTTCATTATGTTCTTTGATATTCTCTGTGTTACATATTTCTTATCATTCTGGAAGTGATATATTGAATGTATTTAATGATGTGGAAAGTTATTTGATTATTCGTTTGGTTGAGGATTATATTGTTGAATTATACCTCTGAGCGAGATTGGTTATAGCTGAGTCCCTTGCCGGGACGATAGAATCTTTGTTGTATATTTCTGTGTAATTGAGGTTTCCTATTATTGTATTTTCATGTCCAATTGTTGCTTTTATTTATGTTATGCACGAGGAGAAATTTCGTGCCGAGTGATTTTCTATTATTGCACGAGGGGACATTCCGTGCCGAGTGATTATTATTTATGCACGAGGGGATATTCTGTGCTGAGTGACTGTGAGGTTATGCACGAGGGGACATTCCGTGCCGAGTGATTTTCTAGTATTGCACGAGGGGAAATTCCGTGCCGAGTGATTTACTTATTTATGCACGAGGGGACATTCCGTGCCGAGTGATTGTGAGGTTATGCACGAGGGGACATGTCGTGCCTTTTTCTGTTTATTTACTTGTTCCGAGCTGTTAAATTCCTGTTGTTATTTCTACATTTCCATTATTATCTTGTTCTGTTGTTTTAGCAGTTGTGGCCCCTTTATCCCCAGCATGTTCTCCCCCGTAGTTGTATTACTTGTTTATTTCCTGTCGTTACTTCCTGTTATATTATTGAACTGCACAGGTATTTTTTGTTGTCGTGTCCTAGCCTCGTCACTACTTCGCCAAGGTTAGGCTCGACACTTCCTCAGTACATGGGGTCGGTTGTACTGATGCTACACCTGCACTTCTCTATGTTGTGCAGATTACAACATCGGACCCAATGGACACTGAGCGAGGGAGTATCCTTCAGTCCACGGCAACACCGAGGTAGTCCTGCAGACGTCCGCAGGCTTTGGCGTCACCTCTTATCCTTTTTCCTCATTTTCTGTCTTATTTCTGTAGTTCCAAGACAATTGTATCTACTTATTTCAGACCATTGTATTTAGTAAACTCTTAGACTGTTCGTGAGTTTGTGATTCCGGTTTCTAAGGTTGTACATAAGGAAAAAGTATCACGAGATTTCTATTTAGTTCTTGCATTTTGTATTACTTCCGCATTTCTATTATAATTGTTCTAGTTATTTTTGTTATTCTACCTGTTAATAAGTCAATTTAATCAAAATGTTGACTTGTCTAGCGAGTTCAACGTTAGACGCCATCTCGACCTGTAGGTGTGATTTCGAGTCATGACAATGTTGCACTCAAGAGAATTTTTTTTTTTAATGAAAGCAAATCATGATTCTATTCGTAAGCATATGTCAGATCTTTTAATTGGGTTCGGTCAAAAAGGATATCTATTTCTTGATTTCTAATGCTTTTACTTTTCAGGTCTCTTCTTTTTCATTATTGATTTCACTTTTCTTTTACATTTTTTGAAAATAACAGATTAGTTCTTGCAACAGAACTTGAACTAAAAATAATTAACGGGGTACATCTATATCCTCCAATTGGAACATCACCATTTCTCTTCTTTGTTTTACATTAGTGTTGATTTCTTCTATTTTCTTACTCAAACGCTGATTTTTTTTAACAAGTTATTTTTGTCAAAACTTTTTTGTACGATAATCAAGAGTCATGAAGATATGGTAGAATAATGAAAAGGTGCTTTATTAGTAAAAATTAAATTCTTTTTATGAAAATTATGACTTTAATCATTTAGTCATGTTTTGGGTTTTAAATGATCGCAAAGCACAGATAAATTCTTATGCACAACATTTAAAGAAGAAGGGAAGCGAACAACATCTAAACAAGAAGGAAAGGTGAGAGGACTTCCGTTCATTTTTATAATCTTATAAAATGAAATTTTAACTTCATTGATACGTTGTTCCTTTTCTCTATAAAAAATAAAAGTTAACTTCACTGATTGGTTGTCCACGAGAACTTTCATGTACAACACGGTATACTATTCTTTTACCTGGATTTGCTTTTGCATTCTATTTATTTTCATATAGATGTTTTCCTAACACATTTGTTTTTAATTTATATTCACATGTATGCCTTATGTTATACACATATTTATTTATTTATTCTATTATAAAAATTATTGTCTTTTATCTCAACTAAGTTTATAAGAAGGAAATTGTAATGACCCGACCAGTCGTTTTGAGTATTTGTATTTAGTTCGGTGGTTCGAAATCTTGAGTAATTCCATAAAATGTATTATGACTTGCCTGTATGATCGATTTGGTTTTTGAGTGGTTTGGAATTTGATTTGGAGGAATGATTCTCATTTTAGAAGCTTTAGGGTGGAAGAGTTGACCAAGTTTGACTTTTTTGTATTTGACTTTAGATCTGAGTTTTGATGGTTCTGTTAGATCCGTATGGTGATTTTGGACTTAGGTGTATGCCCGGATTTGAATTTTGATGTTTCTAGAGGGAGTTGGCACTTTTTGGCGAAAGTTGGCAATTTAGATGTTTGGGGTGTCATAGGTTTGACCGTGAGTTGACTTCGACATTATCTTATTTGGATTGTTGTTCCGAGAGTTGAAATAGGCCCGACTTGTCGTTTGGAACTTTGTGCAATATTTGTGGTCATTCCGAGTTGATTTGATAAGGTTCGACACGAGTTTTGGAAGT
The DNA here is from genome assembly GCA_005239495.1 of Nicotiana undulata. NCBI lineage: Eukaryota > Viridiplantae > Streptophyta > Magnoliopsida > Solanales > Solanaceae > Nicotiana > Nicotiana undulata. The sequence continues at coordinate 13,314 of ML268784.1, forward strand.
TGAAAGTGTCTTAGATCATTAAGTTTGATTTGGGATGTGATTCGTGATTTAGATATTATTATGGGTGATTAGAGGCCTCGTGTAGGTCCGTGTTAAGTTTTAAGACTTGTTGGTATGTTTGAACGGGGTCCCGAAGGGTTTCGGTGTGTTTTTATCACGCCCCAAAACCGAGGGGCGCGACCGACGCCTAACCGAATGAACTCGGTCAAGCGAACCTGATTTGCCTTTCCTACCCGACGCGTTTCCCCGTGGTTATAACATACATTACTTATATAAAATAGCAAGAGATAATCAAAACGTGTATTCACAACATAAAGTCCATTCTTCCTCTTTTAACGTTTTAACATTTGATCTTTCAAAAACATACATACTAAATACAACATTTCCGATACGGGACCACGATTACGAGTAAGTACAACAACTACCCAAAATATATTTACAACCCACAAAATATCTACGGAGCCTCTAAGAATACGGAGAAGTGTACATGGACTTGCCGGCAACAAGGCCCCAGCTATACCTCAAAAGAAACAACATATACAAAAGAAGGTCAACATGAACTACACACGGCTCGAGAGGAAGTGGGGCTCACCAGAACTGCTACAGAACCACCTACATCCATATAAAAGATGTAGCACCCCCGACAAAAGGGACGTCAGTACCATTGAATAGTACTAGTATGTATGAACAAACTTCACTCTAAGTAGAATTAAACAGTACACAAGTAGAAGACAGTCATGGAAATCAAATAATGCTGCACAGAAATATAGAGAACACAAATGAGAGTCTCACAGTTTCTTATTCCAACTTCCTCATGTTGCGGCGTGCAACTCGATCCCACCGTACAATCATACTCCACCCTTATTCCTTCTCAACAAACCACCCTTATTTCTCCTGTTACGGCGTGCACCCGATCCCACCGTACAATCACATTCCACCCTTATTCATTCTCTACATACCATCCTTATTCCTCCTATTACGGCGTGCAACCCGATCCCACCGGACATAGTTTGATTAAGCAACAACAAGCAACAACTCAACCACAAGAATTTCTATCACCAAGAGTATAAGTTCATAGCAACCGGAGAACCATATGAAATCAAGGGCACAATAACCTTTACAAACACAGTGAGACATGAAAGGTATGCCGTAACCATTTAACTTAATTAAACCAATTCACCTTTCTTTTCCGTCATTTACTACATAGCCTTTGGCACTTGGATACATTTAATAATTGAGTTTGTTACTATTTTCATTCATTTAGTAGCACTATCCTTCATATCGATAAGTTTCAAATATATGATGAATTTTGCACATGATAGGATAAGCATAAAGAATCTTATTTCACAATTTCGAGTAACATGGTGACATGGTAACCAACTAAGACAATCAGAGAACAAAAATCTGACGCCTCGACACATTAGAACAATCAATTCAAATATGATTAAACAAGGAACTCATACCAAATGCTCTAACACTAGCATGACGATTCTACAAAGATTAAAGTTAGCATACATACCTTGATTTGGGATTTTTCCTTATATTTCTACCACAATTCACCGGACCTTCTAGCACCTTCAATCTAGTTCACAATGTGACACATTTAAACTTAGAATTAGGAATCATGAATCTGTTTTGAACTCATTTGGGCATTTTATCAAACGTTATGTGTTCCTTTAGATTTCATAACCCCTTTTTAGTGGAAGATTACTCCAACCTACTTCCCTTTACTAGATTATGGTAAATTAATTACATGCATGCAAGACTCTTAACCCATCTCCAAGAACTAACCTATGTGTGTTTCATTTCAACTAGAATCCTAGAATTAAGGGTAATGGGGTGGAAGCTTACCTCTTATGGTGAAGAAGATGACGTCTTACTCCATCAATTCCAGGCCTGAGTGACGATGGAGAATCAAATTGGTGAAGGTGGGGGCTTTCTCTCTGAAGAACTCACTCTTGCTTCTCTCTAATTTACCAGATTATAGTTAAAAATGAAGGGGATGGGTGTTTTACTAGGCTGGGGTCGGGTTTTAAAATTAGAGAATTAGAAACCCGATGTAGGTTTGCGGTCCGCAATGCGATCGCATTCCGGTTATGCGGTCCACAAACCTGCCGCATAATTGGCCCTCGGCTGGGCCAAAAAGAGAAGCAAATTATTCATGTATGCGGCAATTATGCGGTCTGCATACCTGTTATGCGATCTCATAGTGCGCCGTACAACTCCCTCCGCAAAACTCAAGAGCAAGAATACGACAACTGTGCGGCCCACATTCATGAAATGCGATCGCATTTTGGGTCGCATAGTTGTCCTCGAAATGGACAGCAGACTGTCCAAGTATGCGACCACTATGCGGTCCGCATACCTGATCTGCGATCACATAGTGGACCGCAGATCCGCACAAATCTGAGAAATCAAATCCTCTAAGTCATGGGGTACTTTTCACTCCAAAATGGTCTGATTTAAGAATTCCTATAGTTATATCAACATGGGGACCTCCCCGGACATCGTTTTTAGTTAAGAAATTTTACGGGTCTTTACATCCTCCCCCACTTAAAATCATTCGTCCTCGAATGAGGATCGGGGAATCACTTGGGTATGAAAACACAAAATGCCAACCCCCAATTTTCACTAACTCCGATATTTTCTAAAATTTCCCCAGAGTTTCTTTTGTAAATAGGCCTATCTACCTGACAGAGGGCCCCCAAAACACATTTCAACAAGTTCCACATACTTTCAGTTACTTCACAAGTTGCACATAGTTCAGTTAACACAAGGGATTGCACATAATTCAGTTACTTCAATGAGTTGCACATAATTCAACTAACACAATACATACAAATATGGCAAAAAGTTGAGAAGTCATAAGAGAAGGGGGGGGGGATTAGGGTAGTGGGTGGCCTTGCACAAAATATGACACAAAATGCAATTACTTAGAGATGAAAGCTTTGATAACAACTACCTGACTTATTCAAACAAATGAGGGTATTTCTTTTTCATTTCATTTTTCGCTTCCCATGTGGCTTTCTCGACTTGTTGATTTCGCCATAACACTTTAACCGAAGCAATCTCCTTGTTCCTCAACTTACGAATCTGCCTATCAAGAATAGCAACTGGAACTTCTTCATCAACTTTAACAGTCTCAATCGGCACGATGACAGATGGATCTCCAATCACCTTCTTTAACATGGACACATGAAACACCGGGTGCACTAATGACATTTCAGGGGGCAACTCCAGCCTATATGCCACCTGTCCTATCCTCTGAGAAATCCTACACGGCCCGACATACCTTGGGCTCAATTTCCCCTTCTTTCTAAACCGCATGACCCCCTTCATGGGAGATGCCTTCAAGAATACCCAATCATCTGCTTGGAACTCCAAATCCCTGCGACGAACGTCCGAATAGGATTTTTGACGACTCTGAGCAGTTTTCAACCGCTCCTTTATAATTATAACCTTCTCCATAACTTGATGCACAAGATCCAGTCCTAACAGTTCCGCCTCTCTAACCTCGAATTATCTAATCGGATACCTACACCTTCTTCCGTACAATGCCTCAAATGAGGCCATATGAATACTAGCATGGAAACAGTTGTTGTAAGCAAATTCTATAAGTGGAAAATGATCATCCCAGCTACCCTTAAAATCAAGCACACAAGCTCGTAGCATGTCCTCAAGCATTTGAATAGTATGCTATGCTTTCCCGTCAGTATGCGGGTGGAAGGTTGTGCTGAGATTTACCTGCGTACCCAAACCTTGCTGAAATTTCTTCCAAAAGTTAGCTATGAATTGGGCCCCTCGATTCGAGATAATAGAAACTGGAGTGCCATGGAGCCTGACTATTTCTTTGATATACAACTGTGCATATTGTTTTGCAGTGTCGGTGGACTTGACCGGCAAGAAATGCGCTGACCTCATGAGCCGATCCACTATTACCCAAATTGAGTCGAACTTACGCGGAGTGCGGGGTAACCCTACCACAAAATCTATATTGATCATCTCCCATTTCGACATTGGTATTTCCATAAGTTGTGCCAACCCACCGGGCCTCTGATGCTCGGTCTTCACTAGCTGACAGCTCAGACACGTAGCCACAAAGTCCGCCACACCCCTCTTCATACCATTCCACCAATAAATCTCTTTGAGATCGTGATACATTTTCGTAGAACCTGGGTGAACGGAATATCTAGAATTGTGAGCGTCTGCCATTATCCTCTCCCGAAGGTCATCCACATCCGGAACACATAGTCTCCCTTAACACCGCAAGACACCGTCACCATTGCCGAGTGAAAAAGTTGTGGTCCTGTGACTTAGAATTGCCTCCCTTAACCGCACCAATGCTGGATCATTGAATTGCTTTTCCTTGACTTCCACCACAAGCGAAGATTCTTCCCCATTATGCACCACAACACTCCCTTCGTCTGAGGCCGTAAGACAAACCCCCAGACTGGCCAACTGGTAAACCTCTCGAGCCAAAGGCCTCTAACCTGCTTCTAAGTGAGCCAAACTACCCATGGATTTCCGACTGAGAGCGTCTTCCACCACATTCGCCTTCCCTGGATGATCCAAGATATTCATATCATAATCCTTGAGCAATTCCAACCACCTCCTCTACCTCAAGTTCAATTCCTTCTATTTGAATAAATACTGAGGACTCTTGTGGTCTGTGAACACGTCCACATGGACCCATAAAGATAATGCCGCCAGATTTTCAATGCAAAACCAACCGTTGCGAGCTCCAAATCATGCGTCGGATAATTCTTTTCTTGATTCTTGAGCTGCCTTGAAGCATACGCTATAACCTTACCACATTGCATCAACATACACCCCAAAAAAACCCTTGAAGCATCACAATACACCACAAACCCCTCTATACCTTCTGGCAAGGTCAATACCAGCGTCGAAGTCAATCTTGATTTCAATTCCTTGAAACTCTTTTCACAAGCATCGGACCACTGGAACTTAACCGCTTTCTGCGTCAGCTTAGTCAATGGGGATGAGAGAGTAGAGAATCCTTCCACGAACCTTCGATAATATCCAGCTAAACCCAAGAAACTACCAAACCTTCACCGCTGCGATCTTTTGGGGATCAACCCGAATCCCTTCCCTGGAGACAACATGGTCCAAAAAGGTAACTGATTCTAGCCAAAACTCACATTTTGAGAACTTTGCATACAACTAGTGCTAATGAAGAGTCTGCAGAACTGCCTTGAGGTGATTAGCATGATCTTCCTCACTTCACGAATAAACAAGAATATCGTCGATGAAAACTATCCCAAAAGAGTCAAGAAATAGCTTGAAGACCCAATTCATAAGATCCATAAAAGTTGCTGGGGCGTTGGTCAACCCAAAAGAAATTACCAAGAATTCGAAGTGCCCATATTAAGTCCTGAAAGCGGTCTTAGGAATATCCTGCTCCCTGATCTTTAGTTAGTGATACCCAAACCGCAAATCAATCTTTGAGAAGAACCTAGCACCCTGCAATTGGTCGAACAAATCATCTATCCGAGGCAATGGGTATTTGTTTTTGATGGTGACCTTGTTGAGCTATCGATAATCAATACACATCTGCAAAGACCCATCTTTCTTTCTGACAAAAAGAACCGGTGCGCCCCAAGGCGACACACTTGGCCGAATAAAACCCTTTTCTAGAAGATCTTTCAATTTCCCCTTTAACTCTCTCAATTCCGCTGGCGCCGTCCTGTAGGGTGGAATAGATATTTGCTGCGTGCCTGACAATACATCAATCCCAAAGTTGATCTCTCTTTCTGGTTGAATCCCAGGAAGCTCATCCGAAAAAACATCAAGAAATTCATTCTCAACAGGCACGGACTCAGGAGCAGGCACCTCTGAAGTGGTGTCCGCAACCCGGACCAAATGGTATATGCACCCTTTTCTGATCATTTTTGAGGCCTTAAGGTAGGAAATAAACCTACCTCTTGGCACAACATTATTCCCCTCCCACTCAATAACTGGTTCATTAGGAAACTCGAGCCTCATAATTATGGTACGGCAGTCGAGTTTAGCAAAGCACGAATAGAGCCAATCCATCCCCGTTATTACATCAAAATCAACCATTCCGAGCTCAATGAGATCATCCGTGGTATCCCGACCACACACCGAGACCACACAATTCTTATAGACTCTCGTGGCCATAATAGATTCACCAACCGGAGTCAACACTAAGAACAACTCACGAAGTTGTTATGGTTCTATCTCAAAACTTGAAGATATAAAAGGAGTAACACATGACAAAGAAGACCCGGGATCAAAAAGGGCATACACATCATGAGATTGAACAGTCAGAATACCTGTGACGACATCTGGAGAGGCCTCTGCACTCTGACGACCACTCAAGGACTAGAACCGACTGGGTCCTCCTTGACCCCATGCTCCACCCCTAGCTGCACCGCGCCCTGCTGGTGCTGAAGGGCCGCGGGCTGGAGGGTGTGCTGAAGATGTAGCAGCAGAAGAACTGGATGGCTGAGCGGTTCCCTTAACTGTGCCCCTAACTGTGCCCTGGCTGGATGTACGACAGTCTCGCTAAATATGGCCTCTCATTCCACATCTGTAGCATACCGGTATGTCCAAGTAACAGGGCTCAGAATGAAACCTCACACACTTAGGGCATGGGGCCCTCCGCTGCTGCTGGAATCTCCCACCTGAATGACCCGACTGATGGAACCCCCTGCTACCTGAACTGGTCCCAAAACGACCTCCCTGATGATGATGATGATGACGCCCTGGTGGCGGGGCACTAGCTGAAGACTGAGCATAAGACTGGGATGACCCTGATGACCCTTTCCAAAGGACTGGCCTCTCACCTCCAAATGAGCCTCAAGGGTTGCCCGCTGACCGGGCCCTACTACTACCTTCTTGCTCCATCCTTAACTTCAATTTCCGAGCTTCTGTATCTTGGGCGAATCCCACAATCTTCCCATAATTCATATCGGAATGCAGAGCAGCCGTAGCAGCTTCATTGACAACCAAGCGACCAAGGCCCTGTACAAACCGACGAACTCTTGCCTCCATAGTCGGCACCATGTGAATATCATACTTGGACAGGCGCACAAACTCCATATGGTGCTCCCACACACTCATATTACCCTGTTTGAGGACCTCGAACTCTGTAGCACGGGCTGCCCTAGTTTCGGCAGGCAAGAAATGATCCATGAAAGTATCTGCAAACTCACCCCATCTCGCCGGAGGGTTCCCCTCCTCTCGGGAATCCTCCCACATCTTGAACCAAGAGTATGCCGCTCCCTTCAAGCGATAGGAGGCCAACTCTACCCCCGTTGTCTCGGTAGCACGCATGAATCGGAGGGTCTTGTACATCTCATCAATAAAATCCTGAGGGACCGCCTCGGGGCCGGTACCTGTGAACTCTGGAGGGGCTAACTGAAGAAACCGGTTGACCCTGGAACCTGAAGAATCACCTTGCTCACTAGAGGATGAGGGGGAAACACTTGATCTCTGGGCTTGAGAGGCCACCAACTGCGTCAACATCTGAATAGCTCCCCTGAGGTCCCCATCAGAAATACCGGGACCGGAAGCTGGGGCTGGAGGAGGATCAGGAATATCAGTGGAAGGGATTGCAACACCCTCCGCTAGAGCAGGAATTGAAATAGTTTGGCCTGGAGCGGAAGAGTCAGGCAGATTCATAGTCGGGGTATTGTCCGACCAATACAACATTCCCGATACGGGACCACGATTACGAGTAAGTACAACAACTACCCAAAATATATTTACAACCCACATAATTTCTACGGAGCCTTTAAGAGTACGGAGAAGTTTACATGGACTTGCCGGCAACAAGGACCCGGCTATACCTCAAAAGAAACAACATATACAAAAGAAGGTCAACATGAACTACACACGTCCCCGAGAGGAAGTGGGGCTCACCAGAACTGCTGGAAGGAAGGAGGGAAAAGCACCATTATCGGCGATCGGCGCTACCTGCTACAGAACCACCTACATCCATATAAAAGATGTAGCGCCCCCGGCAAAAGAGACGTTAGTACCATTGAATAGTACTAGTATGTATGAACAAACTTCACTCTAAGTAGAATTTAACAGTACACAAGTAGAAGACAGTCATGGAAATCAAATAATGTTGCACAGAAATATAGAGAACGCAAATGAGAGTCTCACAGTTTCTTATTCCAACTTCCTCATGTTGGGGCGTGCAACCCGATCCCAATGTACAATCATACTCCACCCTTATTCCTTCTCAACAAACCACCCTTATTTCTCATGTTGCGACGTGCAACCCGATCCCACCGTACAATCACATTCCACCCTTATTCCTTCTCTACATACCATCCTTATTCCTCCTGTTGCGGCGCGCAACCCGATCCCATCGGACATTGTTTGATTAAGAAACAACAAGAAACAACTCAATCAAAAGAATTTCTATCACCAAGAGTATAAGTTCATAGCAACCGAAGAACCATATGAAATCAAGGGCACAATAACCTTTACAAAAACAGTGAGACATGAAAGGTACGCCGTAACCATTTAACTTAATTAAACAAATTCACCTTTCTTTCCATCATTTACTACATAGCCTTGGGCACTTGGATACATTTAAAAATTGAGTTCGTTACTCTTTTCATTCATTTAGTAGCACTATCCTTCATATCGATATGTTTCAAACATATGATGAATTTTGCACATGATAGGATAAGCATAAAGAACCATATTTCACAATTTCGAGTAACATGGTGACATGGTAACCAACTAAGACAATCAGAGAACAAAAATATGACGCCTCGACACATTAGAACAATCAATTCAAATATGATTAAACAAGGAACTCATACCAAATGCTCAAACACTAGCATGACGATTCTACTAAGGTTAAAGTTAGCCATACATACCTTGATTTGGGATTTTTCCTTAGATTTCTACCACAATTCGCCTGACCCTCTAGCTCCTTCAATCTAGTTCATAATGTGACACATTTAAACTTAGAATTAGGAATCATGAACATGTCTTGAACTCATTTGGGCATTTTATCAAACGGTATGTGTTCCTTTAGATTTCATAACCCATTTTTAGTGGAAGATTACTCCAACCTACTTCCCTTTACTAGATTATGGTAAATTAATTACATGCATGCAAGACTCTTAACCACATCTCCATGAACTAACCTATGTGTGTTTCATTTCAACTAGAATCTGAGAATTAAGGGTAATATGGTGGAAGCTTACCTCTTATGGTGAAGAAGATGACGTTTTACTCGATCAGTTCCAGGCCTGAGTGACGATGGAGTATCAAATTGGTGAAGGTGGGGACTTTCTCTCTCAAGAACTCACTCTTTCTTCTCTCTAATTTACCAGATTATAGTTAAAATGAAGGGGATGGGTGTTTTATTAGGCTGGGGGTTGGGTTTTAAAATTAGAGAATTAGAAGCCCGATGCAGGTTTGCGGTCCAGAATGCGATCGCATTCCGGTTATGCGGTCCGCAAACCTGCCGCATAATTGTCCCTCAGCTGGGCCAAAAAGAGAAGCAGACTGTCCAAGTATGCGGCAACTATGTGGTCTGTATACTTGTTATGCGATCGCATAGTGCGCCGCATAACGCCCTCCGCAAAACTAAAGAGAAAGAATGCGACAACTATGCGGCCCACATTCATGAAATGTCATCGAATTTCGGGCCGCATAGTTTTCCTCAAAATGGACAGCAGACTGTCAAAGTATGCGACCACTATGCGGTCTGCATACTTGATTTGCGATCGCATAGTGGACCGCAGATCCGCACAAATTTGAGAATTCAAATCCTCTAAGTCCTGGGGTACTTTTCACTCGAAAATGGTCCGATTTAATAATTCCTACAGTTATATCGTTTTTAGTTAAGAAATTTTATGGGTCTTTACAGTTTTAGATTGATTTTTCACCATTTCAGATCATTTTGGCATTGCTAAGATTTTTGAGTCTGGTGTGGTGGCACATGCAGAACTATGGATGCAGGTGTAGAGCCATAGAAGCGGCAAAGGAGGCGCAAAAGTGCATTTTGGGCGTAGGTAGGTCTTTTCGCTAGTACAGAATTAGCGCAAGTGCGGGGTGCAAATGTGCATGTGGAACGCACCTGCGGTACCGCTGATGCACATTTTGGAACGCAAAAGCAAGGGAGCTGGAGTTGGCTATTCTTCGCATCTGTGATGTTTAAACCGAGAATTCGGCGTCTCATAAGCAATCGTTGGTTCGTAGAAGTGGGAACCCCTAGGCACAAACATTATATTTCGAGGGTTGTGTTGTTTTATCACATTTTGAGATTTACAGCTCAGATTTGGCTATTGTTTTAGGAAACTTCAAAGATTTGGATTGGGGTAAGTATTTTCTACTTGGATTTGATTATATCATATGATTCCACCTTCGTTTTTGGCTATTGATTGGTGAATTTAAAAGAAATATTGGGGGTTTATGTCCAAACTTTTTTAAAGTGAATAATTGAGGTTTGAACATGGATTCGGAGCCGGAATGGGATGAAATTGGTTTGGTTAGGCTCATATTTGAATGAGTTGTCAGAATTTGTGAGTTTTGTCGGGTCTCAAGATGCGGTCTCCGATTGACTTTTTGGTTGACTTTGAGTATTTGATTAAAGATTCAACCTTTATCGTTTGGGTTTATTTTCTATGGAATTATTTTATTTTTGAGTTGCTTTTGGCTAGTTTTGAGTCGTTAAGAGGTCGATTGGCGGGGGATGGTGTTTCTAAAGTATTGTTTTGGCTTGCTTGAAATTTATTTGTGTTATACCCCGTACTTTCATGTTAGAATTCATCTTATGTGAACCAATATGAGTCAGAGAGTTGAAGGACATTTACAAAGATAATGATGGGTCTAACGACCCAGACGGTCATTTTGAGAATTTGTATTCCGTTCAGATGTTTATTTTTATGGTTAGTACCTTTCTATTCTGATTATTGATATTGCTTTTTCCATTTATTCTTATGATTCTTAGGTTGCTAGCACTGTGTTCGTGACATATGTGGTTGTTTTACCTCATTTTCATCTCTTTGAGTCGAGGGTCTTTCGGAAACAGCATCTCTACCTTCGGGGTAGAGGTAAGGTCTGCGTACACACTACCCTCCCCGGACCCCACGTGTGGGATTATACTGGATTGTTGTTGTATTCTGTTCAGATGTTTGAAGTCTTGAGTAGCTTCATATGTTGTATTATGACTTGTTTTAACAGTAAATTTTGGTTTTCAGGTGATACGAGATTGATTTAGAAGGATGATTCTCAACTAGGAAGCTTAAAGTTGGAAGAGTTGACCAAGTTTGACTTTTGTGTATTTAATCCCGGATCTAAGTTTTGATGATTCTGTTAGGTCTAGAGGGTCATTTTGGACTTGGGCATATGCCCAGATTTGCTTTTGGATGTTCCTAGAAAGTTTCAGAGCTATTTGGCAAAAGTTGGCAAGTTGGAGCTTTGGAAAGTTCATAGGTTTGACCGGGAGTTGACTTTGATAATATCGGGTTCAGATTGTTGTTTCAGGAATTGGGATAGCTTCATTATTGTATTTTCGACTTATGTGCAAAATTTGAGGTCATTCCGGGTTGATTTGATATGGTTTGGCACAAGTTTTGAAAGATCAAAGTTTAAGAGTTCATAAAGTCATATTTGTGGTGCGGTTCACGGTTTTGATGTTGTTATGTATGATTTGAGGCCTCGAGTACGTCCGTGTTATATTTTGAAACTTGTTGGTATGTTTGGACGGGGTCCTGAGTGGCTCGGGTGAGTTGCGAACGTGTTTCAGATCATCTTTCATTCATATGTGGTTGTTGGTCTTAACTTGTTCTGTTGTTACCCACCTGCAGTTGGATATGCGCAGGTGCGGTGGCCGCAGAAGCGGAAATTTTGTCGCACCTACGAACAAGACTGGATTTGGGTTACCTCCGCATAAGCGAGATTTTTAGCGCATCTGCACTTTGAACGGCGCACAAAAATGTGGGTTGATATCGCACACGCGATTGCACAGAAGCGGGACTTTGTCCGCAAGTGCGAATGGATGGGTCTTTAGTGGTTTTGGCTGAAGCGGTCTTTTGTTCGCAAATGAAAAAATAGCAGAGAAGAAGTTATAAATCGAAGGTTTTGTTCATTTTTACACATTTTGAGTTGGGGAGCTTGTATTTGGCCGCTTTTGGAGGCGATTTTCACCATATGGATCAGGGTAAGTATTTTCTACTCAGTTTTGATTATATTTCATGAATCTATCTTCGTTATTGGCATCTGATTAACCATTTCAAAAGAGAAATTGGGGGTTCTTGCCTAAATTTTCCTAGAGTGAAATTTTGAGTTTTGAACATCGATTCTGAGTCGAATTTGAGTGAAATTAGTATGGGTTGGGTTGTCAGATTTATTAGTTTTTTCAGGTTCCGAGATGCGAGCCCGGGTTTGACTTTTTGGTTGACTTTGGACTTTTGATTAAAGATTCAACCTTTATCGCTTGGGTTCATTTCTTTTGGCATTATTTGATATTTTTAGGTTGCTTTTGACTAGTTTCGAGCCATTCATAGGTCGATACTCAGGAGATGGCATTTCTAGAGTATTGTTTGGCTTGCTCGATGTTAGATTTGTCTTTTTAGAGGTAAGTAACATATCTAAACTTGGAGTTGAGGGTATTTAACCATGGGAACTATGTTATAAGAGATGCATTGAAATGATACACATGCTAGGTGATGAGCGCGTGGGCGTGCACCGGGGAAATCATGATTTTAGTTGACTATTAGAGTATGGTCGGACTTGTCTTACTGTTATATCTTGTTACATCCATGTTCTCCCTACTTCTTTGATTATATGAGCTGTGAATCATGTTAGGACTTATGTTTAGGCTATGTTCTTATTCGGTTGAGACATAATGAGGCTATTTCTGTTGTATTGAGTTATCTGCTCTATCAATAATTATATACTCAATCATGATCATTCATTTTCATATCATATCTCACTCTCTGTATTGAGAAATCATGTTTAGGCTATGATTGGTTCTTTGGGTACTTATGATGTGGTGAGACTCTACAAGTATTTCGTGGCACTATCTTGGGTTTGGCGACCTGCGTGGATTGGTCGAGTAAGAGAGATTCAATTCTGATGGCTTGGTTTTGTGCAAATGTGTTTCGAAGAGTTCTCGATGGTTTCTACCACAGTTTGAGATGGAAATTTTTGACTGGCGTAAGGAGCATGTTGCATATTGTGATTTTCTCCTTGATGGGATCAAGTTTAAGGTTCCTAGCTAATTGAGTATGTAATTTGCTTGTGACTCAGAGTTAAAAACGGGGTTATCATGTTTTCATATGATGGCATGATAGATGTGGTGCGTCATGTGGGATTGAGATTTTCATGTAGAAGCTGGTAGTTCAGGTTTGGAGAGAAGTCCATGAATTTTGAATGGCATGGATGGTTTCATATATTTAGATGAATGCTATAACTTCTTGGTATTGCCTGAGATGGGTGCGCATTTCAGAAGGCGTATTATTACCTTGAAGAGATGTGGCTAGTCGGGATGTTAAGGAAGGATTGGGAGGGGGTATGAGACAGAGGCTCTCTATTGAGACAGATCCGTCTGAGGACCATGGTGAGTCATTCTCTAAGATAGCCCCGACTCCACTAGTATTAGAGGAGTTGATGGAGGATCCAGTATCATTAACTTTGTGACTTCCACCACCGATTATGTCTATGTAGGTACAACAGTACAGGTATTGACGCAGTTTGTAGCCTCTCAGGACTGGCGTCATCCGAGGGCTCTTGATAGTGATAGAGCCCTTGAAGGGTCAATTCACAACCTAATGAGTTCAAAGAGCGAGAGCTGTCTATATTTCCAAGTTATGATTGTGATGAAGCTATGGGATGGACAAAAAGGGCCATGCCAATTGATGATGACAGAGGATTGCTGGGTGGTGGTAGGTTATAGTAGATTAGGTTTGCATATTGTCTTGAGAGTGATTAGATAAGTAAAGCAATAGTAGACATATAAAGAATGAGGCTTGCATGAGTACATAAAGTCTAGAATCAAGGATGTTTTGTTTAATTACTTTGAAGTAGACGAGAAATGGAATGTTGTGAAAGGTTTTTATGAAACAAAATAGAGTAATATGAGTGAATATGGACGACTATTAAGGGACGTAAGTTAAAGTATGGAGGTACATTAAGATTCGTAGGCAAGTAAGCTTTGAGTTTATAAAACAGTATGGGCCAAGTTTTCATTAAAAGTAGATTAGTAACTTTAATGTGGATTATCGAAAGATCAATTTAACCATACAAATGCGAGGTGCTGATATCAGAGGATGACTTAGGATGAAACTGTCACGACCCAAATCCTAATTCAAGTCGCGATGGCGCCCAACAGCGGGGTTAGGCAAGCCGACATAACCTTCACTAAGTGATACCCTTCCCATTCGATCGAACAAATCAATAATTACCAGTTTAAAACAACTAACATGATACTAGCCTTGAGTGAAGGTAAAATCATAGTAAATACAAGGCCGAAATAAAACATATACATAGATATACAACCCAATACCCAAAATATATACCGCGTGTGTGCCAGGAACTAGTGTCACGAGTGTCACGGGCAACTACTGAATATACAATGACTACAATATACACAGGGTCTCAGTCTGAATGAAATAGACTGAGAGTATAACAAAAGAAACTCCAGGGTGTTGCTAGGAAGTTGCTAGGAACGCAGCTCACCGTGAAGTATGACCACGCTATCAATATCTAGCACCGGCCTGAAAATCAAATGGACCAGCCTCCGGACCTGTACAGTCAAGTACAGAAAAGGAAAGAAAGTGCAGCATGAGTACATATATATCAATATGTACCCAGTGAGTATCCCGTCTAAACTCGAAGAAGTAGTGACGAGAGGTCGACTAGATACTCACTAAGGTCCAGTAACATAATATAGAATGAGATAAGTCTAAAGCAATAGGCATGCGAAACAGTAAGCATCAAGTATAACAACACCTTGCCAATACTGTCATATGTGAACCACACTCAAGTGTACATATACCGACACGGACAAGACAACCGGCCAGAGTCATAAGGTAGGTCACAAGGCCTGAGGTCATAAGCTCCCCACGATCGCGAACCATACCTGCGACTCATGTGCTGACTCGATAGTAATAATCTCCCCACGATCGCGCATCATGTCTGCGACTCGTGTGCTGACTCGATAGTAATAATCTCCCCACGATCGCGCATCATGTCTGTGACTCGTGTGCTGACTCGATAGTAATAAGCTCCCCACGATCGCGCATCATGCCTGCGACTCGTGTGCTGACTCGATAGTAATAAGCTCCCCACGATCGCGCATCATGCCTGCAACTCGTGTGCTGACTCGATAGTAATAATATTCATATATAGGTACCTACGGGTACCGACTCGACCGTGAACTCAACAGGATTATGTCAATATCATATCACTGATGGCCAATTAGGATTTACATCATCATATTTTTACCTCTCCCATGTCATTTCAACAATAAACACAATTTATAATACATACAATGGTTCAAATAAGGCACGAAATGGCATGCTCGTGGGTCCTACGGCTACCCGACATAGCAATGTGGTCGCCACGTATGGACTCTCGTAACTTGGTACGTACGCGGCCCCCTCAACATGTACACATAGCAAACAAGGAACATACGGGGACATTTCCCCCTTACAAGTTTGGAAAGGAGACTCACCTCGTGACGATATCACCCCTCGGACCTAGGATGCGCCCGAATCCCGAAATTCACTCTCGACAGCTCGCAACTTACCAAACATGGTATAATTGAATTAATTTAGGTTCCAAGAATAAGAATTAAAAAGAAATCCTAAATTAAGCCTTCTTGACCATTTCCGGAATTTCGACCCCGGGCCCACACGTTGGGATTTTGAAAATTCTTGAAGGAATCACCTACCCGAAGTCTAAGGATCGAAGTTATGTGATTTATACAAGGATTCATAGCCTCAAATGAATAATTCACCAATTTATTCAAAGCCCTAGAATTTCTATNNATATCATCGCCCCTGCGGAAAAGGGTCTGGGACCCTGGCATCACACCTGCGAAGAAGAAGTGCACACCAGCGGTCCTCCTCCTGTGGAAGAAGGGCCACGCCTGCGATGGGGGTCGCACCTGCGAAGGCAGGACCGCAGGTGCGGACTCGCACTTGCGACTGAGAGACCGCAGGTGCGGTCACACCATAAGTAGCTGCACCAGCAATGGTTTTTGCTGGTTTTTGGCCTCGTGCGGGGTTTGGGAGGCACCTTGGCCCACCCGAGCCCCCGTCAAAACGTACCAACAGGTCCCAGATCATAATACGGACTTGCTCGAGCTTACGGAACACTCATAACATCGCTAAAACTCAAAATCACCCTCCAAAACCCCTGAAATCATAACTTAATAACTTTGAAATTTCTAGAATTCATTACATTGCGCCGAACGGGTCTATACTACTCGGATGACCTCGAATTTTGCAGACAAGTCATAAATGACTATACGGAACTATTCCCGGTGCCGAAATTCCGTTCGGACCTCGATAGCATAAAGTTCCGTTTCAAGACAAATTCCAAACTTAAGGAAATTCTGATTTCCATTTCGGGCGCCGAAATGCTCCCGGGTCGTCAGAAACTTGAGCAGAACATACGCCCATGTCTGAAATCATCATACGGAGCTACTGGAGATGTCAGAACTCGATTTCGAGGTCGTTTGCTCAAAATGTTGACCGAAGTCAAACTTGGCCAAATAGGCCAACTTTAAGGAACCAAGTGTTCCTAAACCACTCAAATAATTTCCAAATCCCGAACCACTCGCTCCCACAAGTCATAAAGAACGAGTAGCCGCTATGGAAGATTTCATCTAAGGGAACGGGCTCGTAATACGAAAAATGATCGGCTGGGTCGTCACATTCTCCCCCTCTTAAACAAACGTTCATCCTCGAACGGGTCTAGAATTGTACCTAAAGTGCTGAAAAGCTGCGGATATCTGCTCCGCATGTCCTCCTCGGACTCCCAAGTCGCCTCCTTGGCTGGCTGGCCCCTCCACTGAACCTTAACCGCAGAAATTGTCTTGGACCTCAACTGGCGGTCCTGTCTATCAATAATGGCCACTGGCTCCTCCTCGTAACTCAACTGCTCGTCCAACTGAGTAGTGCTATAATCAATCACGTGAGAGAAGTCGGCGTGATACCTCCGAAGCATGGATACGTGGAAAACTGGATAAACACCTGATAAGGCTGGAGGTAAAGCAAGCTCATAAGAAACCTCTCCGTCCCGCTTCAACACCTCGAAAGGACCAATAAACTTGGGGCTTAGCTTGCCTTTCTTCCCGAATCTCATGACGCCCTTCATCGGCGAAACCTTCAGCAGGACCTTGTCTCCCTCCATGAATGCTATATCACGCACCCGCTGATCCGCGTAGCTCTTCTTCCTAGACTGAGCTATGCGAAGCCTCTCCTGAATCACATTCACTCTTTCCAAGGCATCTCTCACCAGATCTGTGCTATATAACTTGGCCTCGCCAGGCTCAAACCACCCAATGGGAGAACGACATCGCCGACCATATAGCCTCAAATGGAGCCATCTCTATGCTGTACTGATAGCTATTATTGTACGCAAACTCCGCCAAAGGCAAGAACTGGTCCCACTGACCTCCAAAATCAACCACATAGGCCCTAAGCATATCCTCTAATATTTGTATCGTACGCTCTGACTGGCCATCAGTCTGAGGATGAAATGCTGAACTGAGGTCTATCTGAGTGCCCATCTCACTGTGCAAAGCTCTCCAGAAGTGCGAGGTGAACTGAGGACCTCGATCTGAGATGATAGACATCGGCACACCATGCAGTCGGACAATCTCTCTCATGAAAATCTGAGCCAGCCTCTCTGAAGTATAAGTAGTAGCAACAGGAATGAAATGCGCTGATTTGGTCAGTCTATCCACAATGACCCAAACCGTGTCAACCTTCCGCAAGGTCCGAGGCAACCCAACCACGAAGTCCATGGTGATGCGCTCCTACTTCCACTCCGGAATGGGCATCCGCTGAAGTAGGCCCCTTGGCCTCTAATGCTCGTACTTGACCTGCTGACAATTAAGGCACCGAGCTACATACCGCACAATATCCTTCTTCATCCGCCTCCACCAGTAATGTTGCCTCATATCACGGTACATCTTCATCGCCCCTGGATGAATAGAATACCTCGAACTATGCATCTCTGCTAGAATCCTCTCCCTCAGGCCATCAATATCTGGAACACACAATCGGCCCTGAAGTCTCAGAACCCCATCCTCGCCTAAGGTAACATCCTTGGCCCTACCTTGGACCAAGGTATCTCGAAGTTGTGCCAAGCACAGGTCATCAAACTATCGAGCCTTGATCTCTCCCAATAACGAAGACTGAGAAACCACATGAGCTAGAACTCGACGAGGCTCAGAAAGATCCAATCTCACTAGGCGATTGGCCAAGGACTGAAAGACCAAGGCTAGAGGTCTCTCCTCCGCTGCAATGTAAGCTAAACTGCCCATACTCGCTGCTCTCCTGCTCAAAGCATCTGCCACTACATTCGCCTTACCCGGGTGGTACAAAATAGTAAGATCATAGTCTTTTAACAACTCAAGCCATCTTCATTGCCTCAAATTAAGGTCCTTCTGCTTAAATAAATGCTGCAAACTACGATGGTCAGTGTAGACCTCACAATACACGCCATATTAGTAGTGCCGCCATACCTTTAACGCATGAACAATCGCTGCCAACTCCAAGTCGTGTACAAGATAATTCTTCTCATGAACCTTCAGCTGGCGCGAAGCATAAGCAATAACTCTACCATCCTGCATCAACACACATCCTAATCGACGCGTGAAGCATCACAATATACAGTATACGACCCTGACTCAAAAGGCAATGATAGAACTGGAGCTGAGGTCAATGCTGATTTGAGCTTCTGAAAGCTTGCCTCACAGTCGTCGGACCATCGAAACGGGGCATTCTTTTGAGTCAATCCAGTCAATGGAGCGGCAATAGAATAGAATCCCTCCACGAATCGACGGTAATAACCTGCTAAACCCAGAAAACTTCTGATATCTGAAGCTTAAGTGGGACGTGGCCAACTCTGAACTGCCTCAATCTTCTGCGGATCAACCTTGATACCCTCTTCGGACACCACGTGCCCCAAAAATGCCACAGACTCCAACCAGAACTCGCACTTGGAGAACTTAGCATATAGCCTCTGTTCTCGCAAGGTCTGAAGCACAACTCTCAAATGCTGCTCGTGCTCAACCAAGCTCTGTGAGAAGATCAATATATCATCAATGAAAACAATAATGAAGGAGTCGATATACGGCCTGAATACCCTATTCATCAAGTCCATAAATGTTGTTGGGGCATTAGTCAATCCAAAGGACATCACTAGAAACTCATAGTGTCCATATCTGGTGCGAAAAGCAGTCTTCGGAACATCAGAAGCCCGAATCTTCAACTGGTGATAACCTGATCTCAGATCTATCTTAGAAAACACTCGAGCCCCCTCCAACTGGTCAAACAAATCATCAATGTGCAGTAGGGGATACTTGTTCTTGATGGTCACTTTATTCAACTGGTGGTAATCAATGCACATCCGCATGGACCCATCCTTCTTCTTTACGAATAAGACTAGAGCACCCCACGGCGACACACTCGACCTGATAAACCCCGTGTCCAACAACTCCTCAAGCTGCTCCTTCAACTCCTTTAGCTCCTTAGGTGCCATACGACACGGGGGAATAGAAATAGGCTGAGTATCTGGAGCCAAGTCAATGCAAAAATCTATATCTCGATCCGGAGGCATGCCTGGAAGGTCTGAAGGAAACACATCGATAAACTCTCGAACGACAGGAACTGAATCGATGGTAGGAGACTCGGCGGTGGTGTCCCGCACATAAGCAAAGTAGGTTAAACACCCCTTCTCGACCATACGCCGAGCTTTCATGAAGGAAATGACCCGGTTGAAGGCACTAACTGAAGAACCCCTCCACTCTAACCTCGGCAACTCAGGCATGGCTAATGTAAATGTCTTGGCAAAGCAATGCAATACAGCATGATAAGGGGATAACCAATCCATGCCCAAAATAACCTCGAAATCAACCATATCAAGCAATAACATGTCGGCCTTGGTCTCAAGCCTACAAAAATCAACCACACAAGCTCGGTATACCCGGTCTACCACTACAGAATCGCCCATAGGAGTGGACACATACAAAGAAGAACCCAAGGACTCACAAGCAACATCCAGAGAATAGGCAAATAATGCTGAGATATATGAATATGTAGACCCTGGGTCAAATAGCACTGAAGCCTCTCTACCACAGCCTGAAATAATACCTGTCATCACAGCGTTTGAGGCCTCTGCGTCTGCCCTGGCCGGAATAACATAGAACCTGGCTGTAGAACCTGATGATAGAGCTCCCCCAGGAAGAGCTGGAGCTTAATGACGCCCTCCTGACTTGCCCCCCTCCCCCTCTAGGACGGCCCCTGCAAATCTGACCTCCACACCTACGTGGTCGAACTGCTGGTGCGGGACCCACAGGCGACTCTGCTGAACGGCCTTGCCCCTAAAGCGGGGCAATCCCTCTTCATGTGGCCTAAGTCCCCACACTCTTAACATCTCAGATGTGACATATCTGGCCTGAAGAGTAGGAGTCCCAAATGGCTGGAGTGCGATGAGAATCATCTGTCACAGTACTAAAATAGGAACCGGAGGATCTCTGATGGCTGGAGTAACCACTGGACAGACTGTGAATGGCTGGAGGATGGTAGGAGCGCTCTGTCATGACACTGAACTGAGGCCTCACTAAGACACCCCTGGGAGGAAACAGAGGTGCTGAATATGAAGGCCTACTGAACTGACCTCTTCCCCTAGCTGGAGCACCCCTGAAGTCACCTATGAATCTGGCCCTCTTATCCTGCTGACCTTGCTGACCGACTGACCCTGCTCCATGCTCCTCGTACGGTAACCCTCGATCCGTCGAGATATCTCGACTACCAGCTGAAATGGGGTACCCATCTCTACCTTTCTAGCCATGGGGGTCCTGATACCTGGATGTAAGCCTGCCACAAACCGTCGCACCCTCTCAGCATCAGTGGGCAATATCATAAGGTCATGGCAGGATAACTCTAAAAACCTTGCCTCATAGTCAGTCACGGACATCTGTCCCTGCTATAACCTCTCAAACAGACCCCGAAGCTCCTCCCTCTCAGACGGTGGAAGGTATCTGTCCAAAAATAGTTGTGTAAACTGCTCCCAAGTAACTGGTGGAGAGCCTGCTGGCCTACTGAGCACATAAGACTGCCACCATATGTGAACTCTTCCCTCTAACTGGAAAGTGGTGAAATCTACCCCGTGTGACTCCAATAACCTCATATTGTGCAGTCTGTCCCTGCACCTGTCGATGAAATCCTGAGCATCCTCACCCTGCTCTCCCCCGAAGCCTAGAGGATGAAGTCTAATCCATCTGTCTAGTAGCTTCTTCTGGTCGCCCTTTGAAATGGGCCTGGGCTCTGGCTGTGCTACTATAGGTTGAAATCCAATCACGGGCGGTGTACCCGAAATAGGATGTGCTGCTGCCGGTCCTGTGGCCTGAGCGGTAGGGGTCTGAACTCCCCCTTCTGCCTGAGAAGTAGCAGGATCTGATGGAAGTACCCCTTCCTAGGACATAGTGTCCATAAACCTCAATATGCGGCCCATAACCTCCTGGAAGCCTGGCGCCGTCATAAAGTCTGCTGGAGCAGGAGCAACTGGAGGCAACTCGTCCTGCTCCTCAATAATAGGATCCTCACGTGGTGCAACTGGTACGGCTCTGGGACGTCCTCGTCCTCTAACTCGGGCAGGTGCCCTACCCCTGCCTCCACCACGGCCTCGAGTGGCGAGGGTAGCGGCCTCTCCCGGATCAGGTATAAGAGAAGCACGCATCCTCACCATCTGTGAGAGAATAGAAGATCACGTTTGAGTACATCATTGATTGCACGATAGGATATGAACAAAAGGAGTTTCTTAACACCCTATAGTCTCCTGAAGATAAGTACAGACGTCTCTGTACCGATCCGCAAGACTCTACTGGGTCTTCCCGTGACTCGTGAGACTATGTGAACCTAAAGCTCTGATACCACGTTGTCACGACCCAAATCCTAATTCAAGTCGCGATGGCGCCCAACAGAGGGGTTAGGCAAGCCGACATAACCTTCACTAAGTGATACCCTTCCCATTCGATCGAACAAATCAATAATTACAAGTTTAAAACAACTAACATGATACTAGCCTTGAGTGAAGGTAAAATCATAGTAAATACAAGGCCGAAATAAAACATATACATAGATATACAACCCAATACCCAAAATATATACCGCGTGTGTGCCAGGAACTAGTGTCACGAGTGTCACGGGCAACTACTGAATATACAATGACTACAATATACACAGGGTCTCAGTCTGAATGAAATAGACTGAGAGTATAACAAAAGAAACTCCAGGGTGCTGCTAGGAAGTTGCCAGGAACGCAGCTCACCGTGAAGTATGACCACGCTATCAATATCTAGCACCGGCCTGAAAATCAAATGGACCAGCCTCCGGACCTGTACAGTCAAGTACAGTAAAGGAAATAAAGTGCAGCATGAGTACATATATATATAAATATGTACCCAGTGAGTATCCCGTCTAAACTCGAAGAAGTAGTGACGAGAGGTCGACTAGATACTCACTAAGGTCCAGTAACATAATATAGAATGAGATAAGGCTAAAGCAATAGGCATGCGAAACAGTAAGCATCAAGTATATGAACACATAATGTAACACAAGTAGGAGCACCAAGTACCAATTCCTCTTATTCAACAACACCTTGCCAATACTGTCATATGTGAACCAGACTCAAGTGTACATATACCGACACGGACAAGACAACCGGCCGGAGTCATAAGGTAGGTCATAAGGATTGAGGTCATAAGCTATTTACAATCGCGAATCATACCTGCGACTCGTGTGCTGACTCGATAGTAATAAGCTCCCCACGATCGCGCATCATGCCTGTGACTCGTGTGCTGACTCGATAGTAATAATATTCACATATAGGTACCTACGGGAACCGACTCGACCATGAACTCAAATATATTGTGTCAATATCATATCACTGATGGCCAATTAGGATTTACATCATAATATTTTTACCTCACCCATGTCATTTCAACAATAAACACAATTTATAATACATACAATGGTTCAAATAAGGCAAGAAATGGCATGCTCGTGGGTCCTACGGCTACCCGACATAGCAATGTAGTCTCCACGTACGGACTCTCATCACTTGGTACGTACGCGGCCCCCTCAACATGTACACATAGCAAATAAGGAACCTACGGGGACATTCCCCCTTACAAGTTTGGAAAGGAGACTCACCTCGTGACGATATCACCCGCGGACCAGGGATGCACCCAAATCCCGAAATTCACTCTCGACGGCTCGCAACTAACCAAACATGGTATAATTGAATTAATTTAGGTTCCAAGAAGAAGAATTAACAAGAAATCCTAATTAAGCATTCTTGACCATTTCTGGAAATTCGACCTTGGGCCCAGACGTTGGGATTTCGAAAATTCTTGAAGGAATCACCTACCCGATGTCTAATGATCGAAGTTATGTGATTTATACAAGGATTCATATCCTCAAATGAATAATTCACCAATTTATTCAAATCCCTAGAATTTCTATCCAAATTTTATGATTTTTGATTCTTTAGGAATAAGGCCCATTGAATTCTATGCATAATAGTGAAAAATGGAAGAGAATTACTTACCTCTACAGTGGGTGGTCGTGGGAGGTGTTTCTCAAACTTGGATGCTCTATAATGGAGGTTGATGGTGGATAAAAATGAAGAAAACCCGTATTTTTGGACATTTAAAAGGGGCTGGCAGGAGTGATTTCCGCATCTGCGACCTTGGGATCGCAGGTGCGGTCTCGCACCTGCGAGAAATATCATCTCCCCTGCGGAAAAGGGCCTGGGACCCTGGCATCGCACCTGCAGAGAAGGAGTCCGCACTAGCGGTCCCGCTCCTGCAGAAGAAGGGACTCGCCTGCGATAGGGGTCGCACCTGCGAAGGCTGGACCGCAGGTGCGGACTCGCACCTACGACTTAGAGACCGCAGGTGTGGTCACACCAGAACTAGCTGCACCAGCAATGGTTTTTGCTGGTTTTTGGCTTCGTGCAGGGTCCGGGAGGCACCTGAGCCCCCGTCAAAACATACCAACAGGTCCCAGATCATAATACGGACTTGCTCGAGCCTACGGAACACTCATAACATCGCTAAAACTCAAAATCACCCTCCAAAACCCCTGAAATCATAACTTAATAACTTTGAAATTTCTAGAATTCATTACATTGTGCCGAACGGGTCTATACTACTCGAAATGACCTCGAGTTTTGCAGACAAGTCATAAATGACTATACGGAACTATTCCCGATCCTAGAATTCCGTTCGTACCTCGATAGCATAAACCCGTTTCAAGCCAAATTCCAAACTTAAGGAAATCCTGATTTCCATTTCGGGCGCAGAAATGCTTCTGGGTCATCAGAAACCCGAGCCGAACATACACCCAAGTCCGAAATAATCATACGGAGCTACTGGAGCTGTCAAAACTCCATTCCGAGGTCGTTTGCTCAAAATGTTGACCAAAGTCAAACTTGGCCAAATAGGCCAACCTTAAGGAACCAAGTGTTCCTAAACCACTCAAATCATTTCCAAATCCCGAACCACTCGCTCCCGCAAGTCATAAAGCACGAGTAGCCGCTATGGAAGGTTTCATTTAAGGGAATGGGGTCGTAATACGCAAAATAACCGGCTGGGTCATCACAGAAACTAATGTACCGATTAGAGATTCAAAGGACTCTCACTCTAGCTAGCATAATGGTGATAGAATGAGTGAATGACTAGAAGAAGGAAGAGGATTAGTGGGAGATGAACCCTGCAAGAAATTCATAAAGATATCTTTTACAAGCCACGTGAACTAAAGTTAAACTCGTCGAAATAAGGCATGCTAGCAAGAACTTATGACTTGTTACATATATGGACCCCTATAAATTGTCTGAAGAGAAGAAAGGCTACCAATAGGTCAATCGTAAGCTACACGGAATACAGAACTATATGAGGCAGAAAGACGAGTAGGACTTCAAAGGTGAAACATTAAACTATTTTCCTAAGGGGGAAGACGAGGTGGTAAAGCACTAAGTCGAGAGCATGTTTGTTTAACAATGAAAAGATTAGAGGATTGCGACAGAAAGGACCACAAGCGAATTTAAAATAATGCAGGGGTACAAACGACATCGAAAAGAGATGATAGTGGTTTGTAAATAGACGACGAGCATAGTCAAACACTTTATACATGGGAATGTTAACGTGAAGAATTTGTTTAAGTTGGAAGATATAACTCCAAAGGAAATTATTGAGATTGAAAGTATAAGGAAGAACAATCATACAGATTTAGAAAGGGACCTGAGTACGATGACTCTTGAAATTAAAAGATAGACCATGATAATGTCTAAATGTTGCAACCACGAAGGATAATCGAGATGACAACAAGAAAATGGGAGTTAGTACAACATTTCAAGGAAAACCAACCTAAAGAAAAGAAACCATCAAATTGGAAACAATAAAATCGACTTCAAGGATAAGACTTAGGATAGACAATAAGGAAAGAACAAATTAGAAAGAAGCAGTATGAAGGAAAGATGTTTCGCAACGTCAGTTTGTTCTATAAATATTAACCAACAAAGAATATGTCAAATGTATACGATAACAAGATGATGAAAATCAATAGATGAGGTCCAGAACTATATATACAAGGATTTTCAGAATGTGTGGGAATTAGATCATGGTTACAAATAAGGAATATCATAACATAAGGTAAATAAAAAGTCGTTTACAACTAGGGTAGTGAGAAAATAAAGGAGGAATGGAGAACCATAATGGTATACATGTTTCATATACGACAACTTAGAACTAGAATGAAAAGAGCGCAACTAAGATCGTAATGGATGCGTTTAGTCGAAAGTCATGGGTAGTCTGATAAATGAGCAAGCCCAAAAGGAAAAAGGGGTTGACTAGAGATCTTCACCAATTAATATGTTCGAAATACTCTTGCTAGAATCGGTTAATAAAAATATGATGTCCAGGAATATGGTAGAGTCATCTCTTGTAGATAGGGAAGATTTCCGTTTTAGGGAAAGTTAAAAGAAGTATTTGGCAAGATACAACTACAGATTTTTGAGTCTATTGAAGGAGGGATCTTGAAATATCATGGCCGATTGTGCATTGGAATGAGGTTCATTGTTCACGCTATTCTATCCATCTCGGAACATCAAAAGTATACCATAATGTCAAAGGATTACATTGGTAGGACAACATGAATAAAATTATTGTGGGGTTCGTAGATTAATATTCCAGCTGGTGATCGGACAAAATACAACATCAGGAACCTAATTGATTGACATGAATAAAGTAACCCAATATGGAAAGGAGAAAATATTGGCATAAGATTCATTACAAATATAGCAAGTTCGATTCCACATGGACGACTGTGGTTCATTTGACAAAAATCAGTTTACTTTACTGGAAATTATCAACTATTGAGTAGTGTACAACAATAACTATAGTAGTATATATACATGGGGGACGATCATATGAAAATGATTTAAACTTGACAGAGTAACTCCGGAAAAAGCATGATGCGAAAAGAAACATATATTCCCCATAAGGCAGTTTGAAAGACATAATTATTTGACCCGGTCTAACGTATCAAGTTATAGAAAAGTCAGCCTATTTCAAGAGTGTTTGTGCTTAGAAGCGTCATAGATCAAACCCCAACACACGATGATGAGACTGAAGGAAATTTCGATTTAATAATGAGGTATGTTTGAAAATCTTGCTCATAAATAGCATAATAACATACTGGGACAAGCTAATCAGGACATAAATAAAGCCACGTCCAATCTACCCAAAGAAGGGACTGAAGTGAATTTTCCCTCTAAATTAGGACCCGTTCACCCGGTTATCATGTGCTGATGTTGAATAAATGCATTTAATGATATAGAATTAATAAAGGATTGATCCTATCAGAAGACTCTAGTAGCTATAAATGAATCAGGTGTTGCAGAAGCACATGAGGTGCAGATCACAGAGAACTTGTCTTACGAAGAGGTTCTAGTTGCTATTTTAGATCATCTTGTCCACAAGTTGGGGACCAAGAAAGAAACTTCCCTAAAGATACTATGGAGGAATAAGAACGTCGAAGGAAATACGTGGGAAGCGAAAGAAGAAATGAATTATAAGTACCCTCAAATGTTTCAGATAGAAGATTCATAACGAGTGTAGCTCGATCATGTGTTCTGTTAGCCCATGTCATGTGATTTCAATTAACACTCATCTATGATTACATTTTATTTAGAATTGAAGCATTACAGTTCTTTCAGGAGAAGATTATTTAGACACGAGGTATACGACAATTCTATTTGCATAGGAGACTCTTTTGAAATTTCCATAAAATCCGTAAGGGCTAGTTTCTCCTCTAAGACTCCTTTACATTCGAGGAAGAATGTTCCAAAGGGGTCAATGATGTTACACCTCTACTTTCATGTTAGAATTCATCTTAAGAGAATTTATATGAGTCATAGAATTGAAGGACCTTTACAAAGATAATGATTTGTTTAAAATGTTTTAAGGAGTATCGTGAGAGTTGGAAGGTTAAAAAGCTAATCGAATCGAAGAAAATAAGCTTCGTCGAAAGTCTGCACGTTGGGAATGTTATAACTCGTACTTGTTGGGTGAGACTAAGGTGATTAAAATGATAACAAGGTAACTTTATGAGGTATTTTTGTCGTGAGACAGTCGTGTGTTAAGTTTTGAAGCCAAGCGAGTAATGAAACAAAAATCGACAAAAGTTGTCGCAAGTTACGTTCATTATTTTACTGATACTTTAGGTCTAATGTTACTGAGCTTTTCACTCAATGTACTTGGATTTATGAGGTGATCTACCCACCAAATTGAAAATCTACGAGTCTAGTTTCCAATGCGTAAAATCGTTCGTCGAGACGACATTAGAATAGAGAGATATTCATATTTTTGCAAGATTGCACAAGCTGCTCCTGTTGGTACCCACTTGAGACCGTCACCGACCTTACTTCTTTTAAAAGATGTTTCAGCCTCATTTAGGGTCATTTCTCACCCAAGATTCGTCCAAAATCTCTCCAAAACCCTCTCTTACCTATCCCAAGACCCCAAGAACCAAACTCAAGGAAAATCAACTCAGATCATCAGCAAAAGTGTTAAAGACTACAAGAGAATGCTCCTATGAGGTTGTGGTGTGATTGAGGGATATTGTGAGCTACGTTGAGATGTGGTTTTGAGTTGTAGCTACTGTTCAAGGTATGTATAACATCATCTTGATTGTTCCTAAGGTTAATCGTGTATTGGTTGTGATGTTTGAGTGAAAAACCATTGGATAGCACTTGGAAGAACATGGGACATGGTTAATTTTTTTTATCTGGACTGTTTTTTCGCCACATATATGATTTGTGGTGGCTGGAAGTTATGACCAAAAATTTGATAATATTGTGGCTGCTTTTGTTAATCTTTTCTAGGTGTTAACTAAGTTTATTGAATAAGAAAACATTAAACACAAGTGATTGACGATAAAAGTTAGGGTGCTAGGCGTATGGGGCTGTTTTGGAAGGCATTTTGTAGATGTTTTAACTAGGAATAATATAGTACATAAAATAATGATGTTCTGAAGGTTGCGAACCAATTTATGGAAGCTCACTATGATTGTTAAGATAATCGGAGAAGCTCATATTGGTTTATATTGTTGTTGTTTCTATTGTTTTTTATCCTTACTGTTTTTATTGTTGTTGGGTTGTTGATGACCCTGAGTGGTCTTTGGGATTTAGTAAAAGTAGGGGATTTGCTGTAAAATTTTCCGTAAGCTATACGACTAGCCAAATATGATGGTACAGTATTATATGTTGACGACAATATCATTTAACTTATTATAGACGCAAGAAGTTGTGTTGAATTTAATTGAGGTATAAGGAAGAGATCATATAGGTATGTTGAGGCACTTAATTATTTCTTTTGGAATGATCTAAAGTGAAATGAACGTAAACGTTACGCTATTTCATAACGGATCTATTACTAGAAACTATGGTTATCAATTTTGTTCTTTCCTTATAAAGTTATTCAAAGCATGTATGTATGATCCTTGAATCTTATTGAGGTCCATATTGTTGGTATGGATGTCCATAATGTTAATAGAAGGTGCAACGACCCAACGTCACTCCAAAAGGTTTAGAACGTGATTCGTCCAGCATGTATTATATATATGTATCTATTTTACTCTACCGAGTCGCGCTATAGTCAGCCGGTACGGCACCCACAGTGCAACCACTGATCAGTTGGGTTTTATCGAGCTCCACGTAGCCGGGTACGATTCTACCGATCCTGATAATGGCCGGGTATATTTTTACCGAGCCTATTACGATCGGTACGTATAATGTTGATGATGTCCACGGAGGCGAATGTTTTTAAAATCTTACGTATATATATGTATCATGCATTTTATATTAGTAGAGCTTAGAGGTACTCAGATGTTATAAGTCGTATCTTCTCTATCTCTCTTTATAATTGTTCTTATTTATGTTTTTACTCCTTAAATACTCAATACTTTATTCGTACTGACGTCTCTTTTTCTTGGGGACGTCGCGTTATGCCTGTAAGTCCCAATAGACAGGTTGACAGTCCTCCTAGTATGCTATCAGCTCAGCGGAAGGTGTTGGTGGACTTCACTTGCTCCAGGGTTTCCTATTTGGTCAGTATGCCTTGGACATGTTGATTGGTATGGCGAGGCCCTGTCTCGACCCTTATGACGTTTATGTACTCTTAGAGGCTTGTAGACAGATGTCATGTATATGAATGGTGGAAAATCCTTGTCTTCATATGTTTTGAGTGTACAAACGGTCATGTCAGCCTTATTGGTTTGTATATCATATATATAAGTTTGTATATCATGTTAGGTCGTCCTATGTCGATTATTTCCTTTTGTTTTATTCCGGTTATCTCATGAATGCCTTTTTGGCCCATTTACGCATGATGGTATGATAAGAAAGATACGTTACATGGTTACTCGGTTGAGTAAGGCATTGGGTGCCTGTCACGTCCCTTCGATTTGGGTCGTGACAGTTTGGCTTGTTCGAGGTAAGTAACATATATATACTTGGATTTGAGGGTAATTATCCCTGGGAACTATGTTGTATGAGATATGTTGGGTGGCGCACATGTTAGGTGACGGGCGTGTGTGCGTGCACCGGAGTATTCATGATCCGAGTGGACTTTTCAGACATTATCTCTATCATATCTGGTTATATCAGTATTTTGCTCTACGTGTATGATTATTTGAGTTATGATTCATGTTAGATACCATGTCTAGGCTATGTGCTTATTTGTTTGAGACATAATTGGACTATTATTACTATTTGAGTTGTTTGTTTGCATTGTAGTTATATCCTCAGTCAAAAGTCTTCGTTTCATGTCATATCTTAGTCTTTGTAAATTATATGTCTATTTCATTGCATGTTGTTGTTGTTGTTGTTTTCCATATGTGATATTGCTTGGGCTGAGTTATATGATTGTGAGCCTTGATACTTGAGAGATTGATGACTGAGGTGGGCCATACAATCGTGTTGTGAGTGATGTTTGGATCGGGTTGTACGCTGCAAGTGATTGTTATTTGGATCGGGTTGCACACCGCAACAGGCCATATTGTCTTTTGATTAGCACTTGGGCTTGGATCCGCCCTTCTAGAGTCTGATGTACAGTGAGCGTAGGCACAATGATATACACGTGCTTTGGTGAGGGGTATTTATGCCAGGCACCCGTATGGTGCTGAGTGATTGTGTGTGTGATGGTGGGGAGCATTTGAGTAGGGCACCTTGAGTGTGCTGAGAGTAAGAGTACTTGATGATTTCATTGTGATATTATTGATTTCACATGTATACTTGACATGTAGGCATACAGATGTATTTTTCTCATGTTAGATGGCAACATCGTGTTATTGACTTGACATGCATGCATAGATAAGTATTTTTCTCACGCTAACTGGTAAACAAAATGTCTTAACTGTTGTTGAAAGTTTGAAAAAAATCATAGTTCTCTAATAAACTCATATTTAGTGATTTCAGTTTGGGCTTATTATTATACTTGTAAATCATGTCTAATTTTTTGTAATTGTGATCGAGCGGAATCACTAAAACAAAAATTGCTTTTACCAATCAATATTTAGTGTCAATAATCTAATTGCCGCTAATTAATTCTTTAAGTAAAATCTTCACTAGCGAATGATTGATTACTAGTATTGGATATTGACCGTCTTTCGAGCTCGTCACTGCTTTCACCCTTTGTTACTTATTGAGTAAATGGAATGGGTTGCACTAATACTACACTTTTGCACCTTGTGTGCAGATTTTCAGAGTTGTTGTTGTTGTTTGTGGTGGGAGCTACCATTGAAGATGTACCTGCCTTCCAGATTTAGTGTAACGACCCGACCTGTCATTTCGAGAATTTAAGCTCCGTTCGGTGGTGTAAGGTCATAAACAGCTTCACATTGTGTATATCGGCCTGCCTTCCAGATTTAGTGTAACGACCCGACCTGTCATTTTGAGAATTTAAGCTCCGTTCGGTGGTGTAAGGTCATAAACAGCTTCACATTGTGTATATCGGCCTGCCTGTGTGGTTCGATTCAGTTACCGGATAATCCGGAGTAGAATTGGAAGATATATTTCAGTTTTGGAAGCTTAAGTGATGGAAGTTGACCGGAGGTTTGACTTTTATGTAAACGGCCTCGGAATGAGTTTTGGTTAATGTCAACAGCTTCGAATGATAATTTCGTACATAGGCGTGCGTCCAGAATTGGTTTTGGAGGTCCCTAGAGTGATTTGAGGTAATTTGGCAAAAGTTAGAATTTGGGCGATTTCGGCCGATAGGTGAAATTTTGATATCGGGCTCGGACTGGTGTTCCGGGAATGGCTGTAGGTTCGTGGTGTTAATTGTGACTTGTCTACAAAATTTCACATCATTCCGGGTTGAATTGATAGGTTTCGACAAGAGTTTTAATATTTGAAGTTTTGAAAATTCGCAAGTTTGATTTTTGGGTTAATTCATCATTTTGGTGTTGTTTTATGTGGTTTAAAACCTCAAGTGAGTCCGTGTTAGGTTATATGACTTGTGTTTGTGGTTGAATGGGGTCCCGGGGGCCTCGGGTGTGTTTCGGATAGGCTTCGGGTCAAATTTTCTTATTTTGCTACTGTTGAACCTGCCTTATGGTTTCCTTCTATGCGATCGCATAGGAGTAGTCGAGATCGCATAGTGTCTCTTTGAGCAGCCCTGATTTTCCTTCAATGCGTTCGCACAGACTCGCCCGCGATCACAGAGGTATACTTTCTCCTTCTTCGCGATCGCATCTATAGCATCACGATTGCATAGTGTTCCAGCAGGGCATCCGATTATCTCTTCTACGCGATTGGATTCCATGCTTCGCGATCACGTAGTGTGGAATTTTTGGCAAAAGGTAACTTCTCATACGCGACCACACACGTGCTTTCGCGATCGCATAGAGCATTTTGGCCAGTGACAATTGTTCCTCTTCGCAATCGCATTACTTCCCCCGCGATCGCAGTGCTTTAAGCATGGCCAGCCTTCCTCTTCTTCTCCGCGATCGTAATCAATGTTCCGCGATCGCGATTCATTAAACATCTGGGCAGAATATAAGTTTTCCAAAATCGGGATTTCACCATTTTAAACATATTTTGACTTCTAGAACTCGGTTTTTGGCGATTCTTTGAGGGGTTTTCACACAAATCGAATGGGTAAGTGTTCTTCCACTAGAATTAAATATATTCCATGAATTAGTTCTTATTTTTATCATTTAATTTGTGTTTTGGATTGAGAAAATTGTGGGATATGAAAGAAAACATCCAAATGAAAAAATCATGGTTTGAAGGACCAAATAACATCGGAATTTGATAAATTTAGTATGGGTGAACTCGTATCGGAATGGGTAATCGGATTTTGTAAAATTTGTTGGGTTCCGAGGCGCGGTCCCAAGGGTCGACTTTTGGGTCGATTTTCATAATTTTGTAAAGATTGAAACTTTAATATTCAAAATCATTCCTTATACATTTTATGTGTATTTTGAACTTGTTTTAGTTGATTTTGAGCCGTCTGGAGGTCTTTCCGCCCGAGAAGTTCATTTTTGAGTACCGGGTTCTTGTATTTGAGGTAAGTATCTTGTCTATCCTTAAGTGAAGAAATTACCCCATAGGATTGAGTCTTCCTTGTTGATTGTAGTCCGTGTATGTGAGGTGACGAGTGCGTACTCGGACTTAAATGCAAATAGATTGGCCTTTTAGGATTTGTAGGTTCTTATGTGACCTGTGTATGAATTGTAATTGTTACATTTTAATCCTTGGTTGTCAATTTCATCCTTTCCTGATTAAATTAGAATTACTTGCTTTGGATTCCTTCGTTGGCTATTTGACCTTAATTGACTTAACTGAATATTTTACCACTCTTATCATCAAGCTATATTTTCTTCCTAAATTTCCTAGTGGACTATAATTAGTGTCATCTAGCCCTATAGTTGACTAGCTGTAGTTGGAACATCTATTCTTTGGAGTCAAGCATGTCTGTAAGTCTTACATTGTGACTTATATGACGTTTCCCTTAAGTGCTACTTAGGTCTAGTTGTTAAACATTTATGTTATTGATATTCCTTGATGTTGTCTATTGCTGGGCCTTTGTTCAAACCGATTTTTATTCCGTGAAGTTAACTGTTTAGGCGAGATTGGTTATAGTTGTTTTCCCTTGCCGGGATGATGTTGTTTTCATTGTTGACTCCCTTGCCGGGATGGTATTGTTTCTATTACTGTTTGTGTATTCAATGATATTGTTTGCATTGTTGACTCCCCTTCCGGGATGTTGTGATTTATGATTCTTATTGTTGATTTTCCTTGCCAAGTTGTTGTTTATGATATTTTAGCATGAGGGGACATTTCGTGCCATGTTTATGATGTTTTAGCACGAGGGGACATTCTGTGCCATGTTTGATATTAGCACGAGGGGACGTTCCGTGCCATGTTTATGATATTTTAGCACGAGGGGACATTCCGTGCCATGTTTATGATATTTTAGCACGAGGGGTCATTCTGTGCCATGTTTAAGATATTTTAGCACGAGGGGACATTCCATGCCATGTTTATAATATTTTAGCACGAGGGGTCATGTCGTTCCTTTTTTATTTATTTATTGTGAGGTTGAGAGTAAAAACACGAAGGGCGATGTCGTGCACTTACATTTGTATTATTATGTCTGTGGATTCCTGTTTGATATTTTCCCGAACTTGTTTATGTCTTGTTATTGTTTCCGTTGTCTTCTCCTTGATATTTTTTATTGATATTTGCTTCATTATGATTGTTTCCTATTTAATATTTTCTGCACTTGTTTAAGTGTTAATATTCCGTGGTTTCAATTTGTATATTCATATTGATCTCTTACTGCATTATCTACAAGACTTGAGATTCCTTCGCGCCTGTATGGCAATTCTTGAGTTTCGAACTGAGTTCCGGTAGATTTGTCTTGAGGAGACTATGAACAAAAGATTCTATTGAAAAGTATTCTTGAAAAAGTAATGGTTTCGTGGAAGATCATGTCTGAAGGACTCTTACATCGATGGTCTATTTGAAAAGCATTTGTCTTGCATAAAATAATATTTGGAAGTCACTTATTGGGAAGGCATATTTGGAAATTTTTAGTATTTTGAAAGAAAATATGGTTTTGATATTTCTCTCTATTAAATATACTTATATACACATTTGGAGAAAGTATGTTTTAAAAGGAGATCTCTTTATACTAGAATGAGTATAATTGTGAAGTTTTTCATATGAACTATCATTTAAAGGTTTCCACCAGTTTATGGATTTTAATGGCTAAGGCCCGATGTGAACAAATAGACGTAGAGTTGAGTTATTGGTGTTCCCTATTACGTAGTGTTTTCTTCCGGTTTTGCTTGTTTTGCTGTTCATCCTTCTGTGTATTTTTATGTTGTTTTGTTGGTTAATTATGTAATTTCCTTCTGCATTTTATCGTCATTGTTGTAAAATATTCCGTGAAATACGGAAGTCTTAGATAGATGTAGTGTTCGGTTATTTCTATATTCATGTCAGTTATTTTGTGGACCAGTGGTGTCTTGACTAGTCCTCATCACTACTCCACCGAGGTTAGTCTTGACACTTACTGGGCACTGCTGTGGTGTGCTCATACTACACTTCTGCACATTTGTGTGTGCAGATCAAGGTATATATTGTTGGTAGCTGCGTGGATCATTGCCGAGGAGACTCAAGGTAACCTGCTGCTGCGTTCGCATGCTTCAGAGTCACCTTCTTACCAGTAGTATTCATTTATTGTTGTATTTATTTCCAAGCAATTATAATTAGAAGTTGTAGAAGATTCGTAGAGCTTATGACTTGTATTACCGGTTTTGGGAACATTGTAATTCTGTCAAGATTTCTATATCGAGACTGTTAGATTTATTTTATTATTGTTGTTATTCTCTAACTGTTAGGCTTACCTAGTCCCTAAGACTAGGTGCCATCACGATACCCAACGGATGGAAATTTGGGTCGTGACAAGTTGGTATCAGAGCTCTAGGTTCATAGGTGCTACGAGTCATAAGCGAGTTTAGTAGAGTCTTGCGTATCGGTACGAAGACGTCTGTACTTATCTTCGAGAGGCTACGGAACTATTAGGACATTTTCACTTTCTTCATTCCTATCGTGCGAATTCATTGATCTTGAAGTTTGAAATTATCGATCCATTCTCTCACCGACGGTGAGAACACGAGTTGCGGTTCCTGATGATGTTACCCCAAAGAAAACGTCGCAATGGTTAGAGACAGAGGCCGACAAGGAGCACGTGCCACAGTTAAGATGCCTACCAGAGCAGCCGTTGAGAAGCCGCAGTAGTTCCAGTAGGGGGACAGATACTGGGGGTGCCTGTTGCTACCCCGGACTTCAGGAGGCCTGGGCATAGTTTTGAGTATAATGGGTATATTGACTCAGGCAGGGTTGATTCTAGTACACCAGTTTCTTCACAGATCAGGGGAGGAGTTCAGACTCCCACCATCTACACTTCAGAGCAGCGAGATCATATTCGTCAGGTACCAGTTGTCATGACAACACGACATGTGGGTTCAGTTCAGCCGTGATTAGGGTAGAAGCATCGGAGGAAGAATACCTTTGACTTGAGAGGTACTGGAAGTACCACCCTCCTATCTTTCAGTGGATGGGCGATAGATGGTGCCCAGGGTTTCCTGGAGAAGTGTCACTATATTCTTCGTACTTCGAGTATTGTGGAGACGAGCGGGATTGATTTTGTCATGTCTCAGTTTCAGAGTAGTGGGTTTGTCAGTGGTGGCGGAATATGAGTTGGGGTAGCCTGGTCGGGTCAGCTTCACTTACATGGACTCAGGTTTTCGGAGATGTTTTGAGGGAGGTTGCACCTCAGTTCCTTCAGGATGTACGGCACGCGGAGTTTGGGCAGTTGCGTCAGGGTGCTATGTCACTATTGGAATACGTCGTTAGATTCAGTGAGTTGGCCAGATATATACCTCGCTTGGTTTCTTCAGTTAGGAGATGAGTTCGTAGAGTCATTGGGAGATTCAGACATGATATTCGATTCAGCGGGACTCGAGAGTTAGAGTAGGATGCCTTGTTTCAGCAGGTAGCAGGGATCGCTCGCCTGTTAGAGAGCATGTGGGACCGGGAGCGAGGGGACAGATGAGATCAGGGAGAGAGTTTAAGGGGGGGCAAGGAGGCCTCGTAGATCGGGAAAAATCTACTATTCCGTATTATGGAGGCAAGGTACGACATGGTAGAGAATTTTGGGTCAACCAGTTCAGTTTGCATTACCAGCTTCGCATGGGGGTTTTCAGGTACTCATGGGTCTCAGAGGATTTGTATTGTATGTTTTCTACAGCCACGTCGTCAGAGAGATTATTTTCAGCGTGGAGATGTTAGCCACAGGGTGGAAGATTGTTCTAGGAGTCAGGTAGGTGTGTTATAGCAGGGTATTCAGGTGAGTAGAGGGCACCCAAGAGGGGGAGGCCCGACCCATTGATGTGTTTCATATATTAAACTAGAGGCTTTGTGCCAGATATCATCACCCAGGTATGTTTTGATGTGTTACAGAGGAGCACCAATTGTATTTCATTATAGTTCTGCTGGTCGGGACGAATTCCCTTATTTGTTGTTTCATTTATGGGTGAGTTTCATTTTTGCACTCTAGTTTGTGTTTGCTCCTGTTGGGAGATTCTATGAGTAGTAGCCCGTGTCTATCGTTGTTTTATCCATTCTTGATAGTAGTGAAACTGGAAGGGAGTCCTTGTTGTTCTTCGTGGTAAGCTTTATGTGATTTTCTTGAGTATTTTGTTTACGAGTCGTGATTTGATATTCCATTGAGATGTGAGTTCAGTTAGCATTGTGATTTTATCAGCTGAGATGAATTAGTGGAGGAATATCAATTGGTGTGATATATTTTCGTTATGTGATTCAGAGTTGAGGGTGAGGTCCTCGTGATAATTGTGATTCGATATGTTTGGACCGGGTTGAATACCGCGGTGGAAATTATATCAGGATGGAATCCTTATGATTTGTTCATATGCTTTGCTTCTTCCTTGTTATATTGCTTTTGGGAAGTCAGTATTGATAGAGAGTTATGTCTATGGGCTTGTTTGATAGTTCCTTTATATGTTTCTACATTCATATTCAGTCATTTTGTTATGTGCTTCTGTAGTTTTAGCTTGCGTGATGTGTGCCCGGTGGTGTTAGTTGTGTCTTGGTGACTCGGGTGTTTAAAAGTGAGGTCTTCGTGTTTATCACATCATTATCAGTATTATGGAGCTTGGAAATAGAGTTCGTTTAGATGTGGGGCTAATTGCCAATGCTGAGTTGATTTCGGGCAACTATTGTGATCAAAAGTGTTATTTGAGCCTATGTTTGATGTGCTATGTTGTGTGGTCGTTCCTTATGTGTGTATTCATGAGTTGGTGCATCTGGTTGAGGCTAATGTCGGATATGGATTTAGAATCGGGACTTTTGTAACTGGGTAGAAGGTGAGAAGTCGAGGTATAAGACTTATTGGTGGTGATGTGAAGTCTATATTGCGGTTGTGATTATTTCATCATGCTTATGTGGGTTGCGGTGACGTGGGATCACCCGCGGGTATGTGTTAGAATTATACAATCAGTGAGTGGATGAGTTCAAGGAGAATCTTGGCACGTTCGAGGACGAACGTTTGTTTAAGAGGGGGAAAATGTAACGACCGGACCGGTCGTTTCGGGAATTTAAGCTTCGTTCGGTAGTGTAAGGTCATAAACAGATTCACAATGTCTATATCGGCCTGCGTGCGTGGTTCGATTCAGTTACTAGATAATCCGGAGTCGAATTGGAAGAAACATTTTAGTTTCAGAAGCTTAAGTGATGAAAGTTGACCGGAGGTTTGACTTTTATGTAAACGACCTCGGAATAAGTTTTGGTTAATGTCAACATCTTCGTATGATGGTTTCGGACTTAGGCGTGCGTCCAGAATTGGTTTTGGAGGTCCGTAGAGTGATTTGAGGTAATTTGGCGAAAGTTAGAATTTCGGCGATTTCGGCCGATAGGTGAAATTTTTACATCGGCCTCGGAATGGAATTCCGGGAATGGTTTTAGGTCCGTGGTGTCAATTGTGACTTGTCTGAAAAATTTCACGTCATTCCGAGTTGAATTGATAGGTTTCGACGAGAAGTTTGATTTTTGGGTTAATTCATCGTTTTGGTGTTGTTTTATGTGGTTTGAAACCTCAAGCGAGCCTGTGTTAGGTTATATGACTTGTGTGTGTCGTTGGACAGGGTCTCGGGGGCCTCGGGTGCATTTCGGATAGGCTTCGGGTCATATTTCCTTATTTTCCTTCTACTGAACCTGCCTTATGGTTTCCTTCTATGTGATCGCATAGGAGTAGTCGCGATTGCATAGTGTCTCTTTGAGCAGACCAGATTTTCCTTCAATGCATTCGCACAGACTCGCCCGTGATCGCAGAGGTATACTTTCTCCTTCTTCGAGATCGTATCTACAGCATCGTGATCGCATAGGGTTCCAGCAAGGCATCCGATTATCTCTTCTACGTGATCGCATTCCATGCTTCGCGATCACGTAGTGTGGAATTTTGGGCAGAAGGTAACTTCTCATACGCGATCGCACACGTGCTTTAGCGATCGCATAGAGCATTTTGGCCAAATGACAATTGTTCCTCTTCGCGATCGCATTACTTCCCCCGCGATCGCAGTGCTTTAAGCATGGGCAGCCTTCCTCTTCTTCTCCGCGATCGCAATCAATGTTCCGCGATCGCGATTCATTAAACATTTGGTCCGAATATAAGTTTTCCAAAATCGGGGTTTCACCATTTTTAACATATTTTGACTTCTAGAACTCGGTTTTTGGCGATTCTTTGAGTGTTTTTCACACAAATCGAATGGGTAAGTGTTCTTCCACTAGAATTAAATATATTTCATGAATTAGTTCTTATATTTATCATTTAATTTGTGTTTTGGATTGAGAAAATTGTGGGATATGAAAGAAAACTTCCAAATGAAAAAATCATGGTTTGAAGGACCAAATAACATCGGAATTTGATAAATTTAGTATGGG
Organism: Nicotiana undulata; assembly: GCA_005239495.1. Lineage (NCBI taxonomy): Eukaryota > Viridiplantae > Streptophyta > Magnoliopsida > Solanales > Solanaceae > Nicotiana > Nicotiana undulata. The sequence continues at coordinate 53,106 of ML268784.1, forward strand.
TGAACTCGTATCGGAATGGGTAATCGGATTTTATAAAATTTATCGGATTCCGAGGCGTGGGCCCGGGGATCGACTTTTGGGTCGATTTTCATAATTTTGTAAAGATTGAAACTTTAATATTCAGAATCAATCCTTATACGTTTTATGTGTATTTTGAACTTGTTTTAGTTGATTTTGAGTGGTCCGGAGGTCATTCCGCCCGAGTAGTTCATTTTTTAGTACTGGTTCTCGTCTTTGAGGTAAGTATCTTGTCTAACCTTGTGTGAGGAAATTACCCCATAGGATTGAGTCTTCCTTGTTGATTGTAGTCCGTGTATGCGAGGTGACGAGTGCGTACTCGGACTTAAATGCAAATAGATTGGCCTTTTAGGATTTGTAGGTTCTTATGTGACCTGTGTATGAATTATAATTGTTACATTTGAATCTTTGGTTGTTAATTTCATCCTTGCCTGCTTAAATTAGAATTACTTGCTGTGGATTCCTTCGTTGGCTATTTGACCTTAATTGACTTAACTGAATATTTTACCACTCTTATCAGCATGCTATATTTTCTTCCTAAATTTCTTAGTCGACTATATTTACTGTCATATAGCCCTATAGTTGACTAGTTGTAGTTAGAACATCTATTCGTTGGAGTCAAGCATGCCCGTAAGTCTTACATTGTGACTTATAAGATGTTTCCCTTAAGTGCTACTTAGGTCTAGTTTTTAAACATTTATGTTATTGATATTTCTTGATGTTGTCTATTGATGGGCCTTTGTTCAATCCGAGTTTTATTCCGTAAAGTTAACTGTTTAGGCGAGATTGGTTATAGTTGTTTTCCCTTGCCGGGATGATGTTGTTTTCATTGTTGACTCCCTTGCCGGGATGGTATGGTGTCTACTACTGTTTGTGTTGTCAATGATATTGTTTGCATTGTTGACTCCCCTGCCGGGATGTTGTGATTTATGATTCTTATTGTTGATTTTCCTTGCCAAGTTGTTGTTTATGATATTTTAGCATGAGGGGACATTTCGTGCCATGTTTATGATGTTTTAGCATGAGGGGACATTCTGTGCCATGTTTGATATTAGCACGAGGGGACATTCCGTGCCATGTTTATGATATTTTAGCACGAGGGGACATTCCGTGCCATGTTTATGATATTTTAGCACGAGGGGTCATTCTGTGCCATGTTTAAGATATTTTAGCACGAGGGGACATTCCATGCCATGTTTAAGTCATTGTTGTAAATTACTCCGTGAAGTCTTAGATAGATGTAGTGTTCAGTTATTTCTATATTCATGTCAGTTATTTTGTAGACCAGTGGTGTCTTGACTAGTCCTCGTCACTACTCCATCGAGATTAGTCTTGATACTTACTAGGCACCGTTGTCGTGTGCTCATACTACACTTCTGCACATTTATGTGTGCAGATCCAGGTATATATTGTTGGTAGCTGCATGGATCATTGTCGAGGAGACTCAAGGTAACCTGTTGTTGTGTTCGCAGGCTTCAGAGTCACCTTCTTACCAGTAGTATTCATTCACTATTGTATTTATTTCCAAACGGTTATAATTAGAAGTTGTAGAAGATTCGTAGAGCTTATGACTTGTATTACCGATTTTGGGAACATTGTAAATCTTTCAAGATTTATATATCGAGACTGTTAGATTTCTTTTATTATTGTTGTTATTCTTTAGCTGTTAGGCTTACCTAGTCCCTAAGACTAGGTGCCATCACGATATCCAACGGAGGGAAATTTGGGTCGTGACATATAGCTACCACTTGTCCTTGGTAGTATTAGATTCAAATTCTGTTTCTGTACATTCCAAACAAATGTTGTATTATCTCATACCAGCTTTGTAAATCTAAATCTTAGTGGCTCGTGACTTGTACTACCAGTTCTTGGGTTACTGCAATTCATCATTGATTTCTTATTATTCTCATTTGAATTATGTTGACTGTTAATTGGTTTACCTAGAGGGTTGGATTAGGTGTCATCACAACTAGATGGATTTTTGGTTCGTAACGTAAATCAATCAGCAAATGTATTAATATCGCGCGAAAAAATTAAGTGCGAATAAGTTAGGATCAGTATGCAGCATTAATCAATAATGTTAACTTGAGGTTGATACAAAAGGGAACCCCGAGCACATAATTAAATAACTTGACAGAACCATTTACAATGTTTCAAAATAATTCATGGCACTGTAAAACTTTCTTGCACATTTGGGTTTCATTAGAACAACTGAAAGTTCCTGCTCTTCCGAATTGTGCCGCAAAGAGATTGATTTTAGTTATGTAGTCTTTTTCACCGAAAATCGGTGATATAAATGGAGGAAACTTCTTGTGACGATCCAAAAGGCCATCTTGCATTTTAGAACCCAATTTGGTATTTCAAGGCCTTCAAAACCTTATTCTATTTCTCCTCGATTTGCATGCGCAGTCCGGGCGTGTTTCCGGAAAGCCTTTATGTGGAAATTTGAGAAAATAATAATTTTAGCCTTTAAAAGTTGATTCTAGTTGACTTTGGTCAACGTTTTGAGTAAATAGACCCGGACCCGTGTTCCGACGGTCTCGGTGGGTCCGTAGTAAAATATGGGACGTGGGCGTGTGCCCGTAATCGAATTCTAGTCCCTAGCTCGAGAAATGTATTTTTCATGAAAATTGTAAGACTGAAATTCTAAGGATTTAAAGAAAACGATTAATGTTTGATCTCATTGGTATCGGGCCCGTATTTTATTTTCGGAGCCCGGTACAAGTTTTGATACAATATTTAAGTCATGTCTGTGAAATTTGGTAAAAATCGGAGTTGATTCGGACCTTTGGTTGAGAAAATAGAAGTTTTGAAAATTTCATGCAATTTGATGCTAAATTCGTAGTTCTTGGTGTTATTTTGGCGATTTGATCTCACGAGCTAGTTTGTATGATGATTGTAGACTTGTGTGCATGTTTTGTTTGGAGCCCAGAGGGCTCGGGTGAGTTTCGAGTAGGCCACAGAGTGATTTGGAACTTAGAAATTTTTGCTGGTGTAACTGAACCTGTTGCAGGCCTCTGATCTCGCATTTGCGAGATCAGGCACCGCAATTGCAAACCCTGTAGGTTCCGCGTTTGCGAGGCTTTCATCGCAATTGTGATCAAAAGCTGGGCCAGGCAGTCTCCACATTTGCGAGGATTTCTTCGCATTTGCGAGGTAAGCTGGGAAGGGCAGTGATCGCAAATGCGATCGATTTGTCGCATTTGCGGAGGATCATGTTCGCAATTTTGATCATTCCTTCGCAATTGCAAAGGCAGCGGAGATGTGAGGGTTCTCGCATTTGCAATGGTACCTTCGCATTTGCGAATCTCGGATCGCAAATACAACATCCACAGCTGGGTAAAAGGGACTTAGACGGGATTTTTCATTCATTCTCCCATTTTTCAAAACCTAAACCTCAAGAGGCGATTTTCATTAGGCCAATTCTTCCCCAAATCATAGGTAAACAAATTTTAACTCACTTCTTTCAATCTTTCACTTCTTTTAAAAAGATTTCAACATAGAATCTAGGATTTTCATGGTGGAATTGGGGATTATTGGGTAGAAATTAGGGATTTCGAAATTTCGGGATTTAGACCTCAAATCGAGGTCAGATTCTAAAACCAATTATATATCTGGGCTCGGAGTGAACGGGTAATTGGGTTTTGGTCCAAATTTCGGGTTTTCACCAAGCGGACCTGGGGTCAATTTTTGAATTTTTTGGGAAAGATGTTAGGAAACTTATAGTTATGTATTGGAATTGATTTCTTTAGCGATAATTGATGTTGTTAAGTTAATTATGACTAGAAACGAGTGGTTCAGAGGTGGAAACTAGAAGAAAAGTTGTAATTGAGCGTTGAGTTGGCCGTCAGATAGAGGTAAATGTTTGGACTAACTTTGACTCGAGGGATTAGGGATCACCGACTTAATTGTTATGTGAAAATTCTTGTGTGTGGCGTATAGGTGAGGTGACGAGTACCTATGCCTCACCAAATTATCTGTTTAGCATGTTCCCTTCCCCGTTCCTAATGTATTGTCTTCCTGTCTTAATTGCTACATGCTTATTAGTGCTTCCATGTCTAATTGCTTCTCGTTAGATGTTGTTTTCTTTATTGAAGGTATTAATTACTCTCTTTTTTCATTGTATTTCTCTATTGGTTTAAGCTGGTTCATCGTTGCTCCATGGTATATTTTGGTTGGTCTCGCTGTGTAGTATTAATTGAGTGAAGTTTCATAATTGTATAGCCTTCTGTTTACTTTGGCTTGAGGCTCAAACATAGTTGAGGGTTTTGAGCTAAATTGTGAATTCATGTTCTTATTGTGTGACTGGTACTGATTGTCTGGAGGGATCGGGTTGCACGCCGCAACAGGAGGAATAAGGGTGAATGTGAATATTCGGCGGGATTGGGTTGCACGCCGAAACAGGAAGAATAAGGGTGGATTGAGACGGAGTAATAAGGGTGAATTATCATGTTGATACTGATATTATTGATATGGTGGGATCGGGTTGTGTGCCGCAATATATACACACTATTTACCTTTAATATAATTCTACGGAGGAATAAGGGAGAATTGGTGGGATCGGGATGCGCGCCGCATCAATATATGTGTGTACTTACTATTCTTTGACTGTGTAGATTATTCGATGGTTTCATATTCGTTTAAGGATTGGTTATAGCTGGATACGGATGAGACACTTAGATCACATCTTCGTCGAGGTTAGGCTTGGCACTTACTAGTACATGGGGTTGGTTGTACTGATACTGCACTCTGCACCTTCCGTGCAAATTTTGGAGTTAGTAGTGGCTGATCGAGAGGTCGGTTGCAGACATTTCATCTAGGAGACCCAAGGTAGTTTTGCTGGAGTCCGCAGGCCCTGGCGTCCCCTTCTCCATTTCTACATTTCTGTTATCTTTCGTTTCAATAAATTTTTTCAGACCAATATTTGTTGTAATTCATAGTATGTTCGTGCATTGTGACACCAGTTTCTGGGTAGTAGTAGAAATAGCTCTGGCAATAGTTCATAAATAAACAGTATTTATTTATTTCCGCAGTTATGATCACTTGTTTTAACTTGTTTACTTGTATTTAATAAATTATAAAAGAAAATAGTTAATGTATCTCTAACATTGGCTTGCCTAGCGAGTGTGATGTTAGGCGCCATCACGGTACCGTTGGTGGGAATTTCCGGGTTGTGACAAGTTGGTATCAGAGCACTAGGTTTCTTAGGTCTCACAATTCATGGACAAGCTTAGTAGAGTCTGGGGGATCGGTACGGAGACGTCCGTACTTATCTCTCAGAGTCTATGAAGTCTAGGAACAAATTTCACTTTTATTCAACTCTGTTGTGCGATTTGTTTATATCGATACTGATTGAACCCTCATATTCTTATTGTCTCCCAGATGGCAAGGGCACGTACCGCTTCTTTCGCTGATCAGCAACTCGAGCCTCCAGCAGCAACTCCTACAAGGGGTCGAGGCCGAGGTTGTGCCAGAGGCTGAGGCAGGGGAAGGGCTCAGCCTTGAGCCCGAGCAGCAACCCCAGTCGTGGAGCCTCAGGTAGAGTTCGATGAGGAGGCTCCAGCTCAGGCTATTCCTGCCGGACCAGCTCAGGTCCCCGAGGGGTTTATTGCCACCCCAGTGCTCCAGGATGCTTTGGTCCGAATAGTGGGCCTTATGGAGAGTGTGGCCCAAACAGGCGCCTTTCCCATGGCACCAAGTGTATGCCATGCTGGAAGAGGAGCCCAAACTCCTGCTACTCATACTCCAGAACAGATGGCTCCCCAGTTCCAAACTCCAGCAGCTCATCTAGTCGGGGTAGTTCAGTCGGTTGCTGCGGCACAACCCAGTGCTGGAGAAGCTATGTCCTCTGATGCCTTGTGGAGATTGAATAGGTTTACCAAGCTCTTTCTGGTTCATTTCAGTGGTACTAATTCAGAGGATCCCCAGGAGTATCTCGATAGTTGTCATGAGGTTCTTCGGAACATGGGTATATTGGAGACCTATGGGGACGACTTTGCTGCTTTTTAGATTACTGGTTCCGCCAAGAAATGGTGGAGAGATTATTTATTGACTGGACCAGCTGGGTTGCCTGATGTCACTTGGGATCAATTCTCACATCTATTCTTAGAGAAGTTTCTGCCTCTCACTACGAGAGAGGAGCGCCGCCGTCAGTTCGAGCGTCTCTAGCAGGGCAGCATGATTGTTACTCAGAATGAGACTCATTTTGTGGATTTGGATCGTCATGATATTCATTTGCTTCCTACGGAAAGAGAGCGGGCCACGAGGTTTATTGAGGGTCTTTCTCAGCCTATTAGATTGTAGATGGATAAGGAGACTGGGAATGAGATTCATTTCCAGGACGCGACCAATGTGGTCAGGAGAGTCGAGATGGTTCTTGGACAGGGAGGTCGGGGGTCAGATAAGTGACCTCATCACTCCGGTGTGTTTAGCAGCGCCTCATCTGGAGGCAGGGGTGCTTTTGGTAGGGGCCATCCTCCTAGGCCATTTCACTCAGCACTTCAGGTATCTCATAGTGCTTCTGGGAGTCGTGGTTCTTATGTGCCTCCTTATGCTCAGCCAGCCTATAGATCACCACCAGCTCCTATCATAGCACCTCATCTTCAGAGTTATTATCGTGGTCAGCCGGCTCGTCAGGGCCAGTCTCAATTGTCACAGCCATAGTATAAGGATGTATGTTTTGAGTGTGGTGATTATGAGCATATTCGGAGGACCTGTCCGAGATTATTGGGTGTTCTGCCTCAGTACCAGAGTTCTCTTGCCATGGTTCCAGCACCAGCTGTCGCACCGCCAGCCCCGCCAGCTAGAGGTAGGGTCAGGTAGCCAGAGGTAGAGGCGAGATTGTTAGAGGTAGAGGTTAGGCCGCTAGAGGTGGAGGCCCGCCAGTCAGGGGTCATCCCAGAGACATGGTTCAGGGTGGTGGGGCCCAGCCCCGATGTTATGCCTTTACATCCATACTTGAGGGTGAGTCATTCGATGTTGTCATTACAGGTACTATTTCAGTTTGCAGTAGAGATGTTTCAGTTCTATTATATCCAGGGTCTACTTACTCATATGTGTCATCTTATTTTGCTTCATATTTGGTTGTGCCTCGCGATTCCTTGAGTACCCCTGTATATGTGTCCGCACCAGTAGGAGATGCTATTATGGTAGATCACGTTTATCATCCGTGTATGGTCACTATTGGGAGTCTTGAACCCGTGCAGACCTTTTGCTTCTTGATATGGTTGATTTCGATGTTATATTGGGCATGGATTGGTTGTCGCCTTATCACGCTATCTTGGATTGTCATGCCAATACAAAGACCATAGCCTTGCCGGGGTTGCCTCGATTAGAGTGGAGAGGGACTCCTGGACATTCTTCCAGTAGGTTTATTTCTTATATGAAGTCTCGGCGTATGGTCGAGAAGGGGCTTTTGTCCTATTTGGCTTATGTTAGTGATTCTAGTTCTGAGGTTCCTTCTATGAATTATGTGCCTCTTGTTCGTGAGTTTTCAGAAGTATTTCCTACAGACCCTTCCGGGGATGCCACCCGACAAGGACATTGACTTTTGCATTTATTTGGTTTCGGGCACTCAGCTCATTACTATTCTGCCATACCGGATGGCCCCGCTAGAGTTGAAGGAACAATTACATGACTTGCTCGATAATAGCTATATTAGACCTAGTGTCTCGACTTGGGGTGCACCGGTTTTGTTTGAGAAGAAGAATGATGGATCAATGAGGATGTGTATAAATTATCGGTAGCTAAACAAAGTTAACATAAAGAATAAGTATCCGTTGCCGATGATTGATGATTTGTTTGATCAACTTCAGGGTGCCAAGGTGTTTTTGAAGATTGACTTGAGATTTGGTTACCATCAGTTGAGGATTACGGCATCCGACGTTCCTAAGACAGCTTTTCAGACGCAGTATGGGCACTATGAGTTTCTGGTGATATCCTTTGGGTTGACTAATGCACCAACAACATTTACGGACTTGATGAACCAAGTGTTCAAGCCTTATCTGGATTCCTTTGTGATTGTTTTTATTGATGACATTTTGATATACTCCCATAGCCGGGAGGAGCATGAGCAGCACCTCAGGATAGTGCTCCAGACTTTGAGGGACAGCCAGTTGTATGCTAAACTTTCGAAGTGCGAGTTTTGGTTAGATTCAGTCACTTTCTTGGGTCACGTCGTATCAACAGAGGGTATTTAGGTAGATCCTAAGAAGATTGAGGCAGTCCAGAACTGGACTAGACCCACTTCAGCTACGGAGATCATGAGCTTCTTGGGTTTGGCAGTTTAGTATCGTTTCTTTGCGGAGGGGTTTTCATCTTTAGTAGCCCCGATGACCAGGTTAGCCCAGAAGAGGGTGCCCTGTTCAGATGGTCGGACAAGTGTGAGGTGAGCTTTCGGAAGCTAAAGACAACTTTGACTACAACACCGGTATTGGTATTACCATTAGTTTCAGGATCTTACACGGTATATTGTGATGCCTCATGTGTTGGGCTCGGAGCAGTATTGATGTAGGAGGGCAAGGTGATTGCATATGCGTCTTGGCAGTTGAAGGTTCATGAGAAGAATTACCCTGTTCATGATTTAGAGTTGGCAGCCATTGTTCACGCGCTGAAGATTTGGAGGCATTATCTCTATGGCGTGTCGTGTGAGGTATTCACGGATCATCGCAGCATTTAGTATTTGTTCAAGCAAAAGGATCTCAATTTGAGGTAGAGGAGATGGTTGGAGCTATTGAAAGACTATGACATCACCATATTGTACCATCTGGGAAAAGCCAATGTGGTGGCTGATACATTGAGTAGGAAGGAAGTGAGTATGGGCAGCCTTGCGTTCATTCCAGTCAGTGAGAGGCCGTTAGCTTCAGATATTCAGACTTTGGCCAATCAATTTGTGAGGTTGGATATTTCAGAGCCCAACCGTGTTCTAGCTTGTACAGTCGCTCGATCTTCCTTGTTTGAGCGTATCAGAGATCGACAGTATGATGACCCGCACTTGATGGTCCTTAGGGACACAGTTCGGCACGGTAGTGACAAGCAGGTTACCATTGGGGATGACGGTGTTTTGAGGATGCAAGGTCGTCTATGTGTACCTAATGTTGATGGGCTTCGTGAGTTGATACTTGAGGAAGCTCAAAGTTCCCGGTATTCTATTCACCCCGGGCGTTGCCAAGATGTACCAGGACCTTCGGCGGCATTATTGTCTGAGGATGAAAAAGGATATAGTTGCTTATGTATCTCGGTGCCTGAATTGTCAGCAGGTGAAGTATGAGCACCAGAGACCCAGTGGTTTGCTTCAGCAGATGGATATTCCTGAGTGGAAGTGGGAGAGTATCACTATGGACTTTTTTGTTGGACTCTCATAGACTCAGAGGAAGTTCGACGTCGTGTGGGTTATTGTGGATAGGCTGATTAAGTCAGCGCACTTCATTCCTGTGGCAGCTACCTATTCCTCGGAGCGGTTAGTAGAGATTTATATTAAGGAGATCGTATGTCTTCACGGTGTGCCCGTGTCTATCATTTTTGACCGAAGCACACAGTTTACCTCGCACTTTTGGAGGGCAGTTCAGCATGAGTTAGGCACGCAGGTTGAGTTTAGCACAACATTCCATCCTCTGACAGACAGGAAGTCTGAGCGTACTATTCAGATCTTAGAGGATATGCTCCGCGCTTGTGTTATAGATTTCGCAGGATCGTGGGATCAGTTCTTGCCCCTCGTAGAGTTCGCCTACAATAACAGCTACCAGTCGAGAATTCCTATGGCTCCCTAAGAGGCATTATATGGTAGACGGGGCAGGTCGCTAGTTGGGTGGTTTAAGTCGTGAGAGGCTCGGTTATTGCGTACAGATCTAGTACATGAGGCCCTGGACAAGGTCAAGATTATACAAGATCAACTTCGCACAGCTCTGTCTAGGCAAAAGATTTATGTCGGCAGCAGAGTTCGTGATGTGGCATTCATGGTCGGGGAGAGGGCGTTTCTTTGGGTGTCGCCCATGAAGGGTGTCATGAGATTTGGGAAGAAGGGCAAGTTCAGCCCTAGATATATCGGAACTTTTGAGATTCTCGGTAGAGTGGGAGAGGTGGATTATAGACTTGCATTACCTCCATGTTTATCCTCCGTTCATCCATTATTCCATGTGTCCATGCTCCGGAAGTATCATGGTGACCCGTCCCACGTGTTAGACTTCAACTCTGTCTAGTTGGAAAAGGATTTGACTTATGAGGAGAACCGGTAGCCATTCTAGACCGGCAGGTTCGTCAGTTGAGGTTTAAGAGTTACCCTTCAGTTCGAGTGCAGTGGAGAGGTCAGCCTGTTGAGGCAGCTACTTGGGAGTCCGAGTCGGACATGCAGAGTAGATGTCCCCACTTGTTCGCCAGCTCAGGTACCTTTCTATGTCCGTTCGAGGAAGATTGTTTGTTTTAGAGGTGGAGAATATGACGACCCAAAAGGTCATCTTATATTTTAGAACCCAATCCGATGTTCTGAGGCCTTCAAAGCCTCATTTTATTTCTCCTCGATTTGCGTGCGTAATCCGAGCACATTTTCGGAAAGCCTTTATGTGAAAATTTAAGAAAATAATAATTTTATCCTTTAAAAGTTGATTCTAGTTGACTTTGGTCAATGTTTTGAGTAAATGGATCCGGGCCCATGTTTTTCGACAGGCCCGATGGGTCCGTAATAAAATATGGGACCTAGGCGTGTATCCGGAATCAAATTCCGAGGTCCCTAGCTCGAGAAATAAATTTTTGATGAAAATTGTAAGACCGAAATTCTAAGGATTTAAAGAGAACGATTAATGTTTGATCTCATTGGTATCGGGCCCGTATTTTGGTTTCAGAACCCGGTACAGGTTTGATATAATATTTAATCATGTTTGTGAAATTTTGTAAATATCGGAGTTGATTTGACGTGATTCAGATATTTGGTTGAGAAAATAGAAGTTTTGAAACTTTCTTGAAATTATCATGCAATTTGGTGCTAATTTGTAGTTCTAGGGATTATTTTAGCGATTTGATCGCACAAGCAAGTTCATATGATGTTTTTAGTCTTGTTTGAATGTTTGGTTTGGAGCCCCGAGGGCTCGGGTGAGTTTCGGGTAGGCTACAGAGTGATTTGGAACTTAGAATATTTTGCTGGTGTAACTGAACCTGTTGCAGGCCTCAGATCTCGCATTTGCGAGATCAGGCATCGCAATTACAGACCCTGCAAGTTCCGCATTTACGAGGCTTTCATCACAATTGCGACCAAAAGCTGGGCCATGCAGTCTTCGCATTTTCGAGGATTTCTTCGCATTTGTGAGGTAAGCTGGGAGGGGCAATGATCGTAAATGCGATCGATTTGTCGCATTTGCGGAGGATCATGTTCGCAATTTCGATCAATCTTTCACAATTGTGAAGGAATCAGAGATGTGAGGGTTCTCGCATTTGCGATGGTACCTTGGCATTTGCGAGCTTCGCAATTGCGAAGCTCAGGTCACAAATGCGAGATCCGCAGCTGGGTAAAAGGGACTTAGACGGGATTTTTCATTCATTCTCCCATTTCAAAACCTAAACCTCAAGAGGCGATTTTTCAAAGGCCAATTCTTCCCCAAATCATAGGTTAACGAATTTTAACACACTTCTTTCAATCTTTCACTTCTTTTAATAAGATTTCAACCTAGAATCTAGGATTTTCATGGTGGAATTGGGGATTTTTGGGTAGAAATTAGGGATTTCGAAATTTGGGGATTAGACCTCAAATTGAGGTCTGATACCAAACAAATTTTATATCCGGGCTCGGGGGTGAATGGGTAATCGGCTTTTGTTCCGAATTTTGGGTTTTGACCAAGCGGGTCCGGGGTCGGTTTTTGACTATTTGGGGAAGATGTTGGGAAACATATAATTATGTATTGGAATTGATTTCTTTAGAAATAATTGATGTTGTTAAGTTAATTATGACTAGATACGAGTGGTTCAGAGGTGGAAACTAGAGAAAAAAGGGTAATTGAGCATAGAGTTGGCCGTCGAATTGATGTAAGTGTTTGGCTAACTTTGACTCGAGGGATTAGGGACCTCCGACTTAATTGTTATGTTAAAATTCATGTGTGTGGCGTATAGGTGAAGTGACGAGTACCTATGCGTCGCCAAATTATATGTTTAGCATGTTCCCTTCCTCGTTCCTAATGTATTGTCTTCCTGTCTTAATTGCTACATGCTTATTAGTGCTTCCATGTATAATTGCTTCTCGTTAGATGTTGTTTCTTTCATTGAAAGTATTAATTACTCTGTTGTTTCACTGTATTACATTATTTGTTTAAGTTGGTTCATCGGTGTTCCATGGTATATTTTGGTTGGTCTCACTGTGTAGTATTAGGAGAAGATGGCAGACATACTTCCAAGTGCATCAAGGACGAGGATGGTAAAGTGTTGATGGACGAGGCACTCATTAGGGGAAGATGGAAGACATACTTTCATAAACTGTTGAATGAGGAGGGGGATAGATGCATTGTGTTGGGTGAGTTGGAGCACTTCGAGAGTCGGCGAGATTTTGTGTATTGTAGGCGGATTACGGTAGAGGAGGTGGAAGGAGCGATGTGTAAGATATGCAGGGGTAGATCAACTGGTCCAGACGAAATCCCGGTGGAATTCTGGAAGAGCGCGGGGCGGGAAGGTTTGGAGTGACTCACTAGGCTGTTTAATGTTATTTTTAAGGCAAATAAGATGCCTGAAGAATGGAGGTGGAGTACTATGGTTCCTCTTTACAAGAACAAGGCTGATATCCAAATTTGCAACAATTATAGAGGTATCAAGTTATTGAGTCACACTATGAAGGTTTGGGAGAGAGTGGTGGAGGCTAGGGTGAGGAGGTGCGTGTCTATTTCTGAGAATCAGTTTGGATTCATGTCGGAGCGTTCGACTACGGAAGCGATTCATCTGGTAAGGAGATTAGTGGAGCAGTACATTGAAAGGAATAAGGATTTACATATGGTGTTTATTGACCTTGAGAAGGCATACGATAAAGTTCCGAGGGAGTTCATGTGGAGGTGTTTGGAGGTTAGCGGCGTTCCGGTATCGTACATTAGGGTGATTAAGGATATGTATGATGATGCTAAGACTCGGGTGAGGACTGTGGGTGGTGACTCGGAGCATTTCCCTGTGGTGATGGGGTTTCACCAAGGATCGGCTCATAGCCCATTTTTGTTTTCCTTGGCGATGGATGTAATGTCGCGTCACATCCAAGGGGAGGTGCCTTGGTGCATTCTATTTGCTGATGATATAGTGTTGATTGACGAGACGCATAGCGGAGTTAACGCGAGGTTGGAGGTTTGGAGACGGACCTTTGAGTTTAAAGGTTTCAAACTGAGTAGAACCAATACAAAATACTTGGATTGCAAATTCATTGAGACCCATGATGCAGTCGTAGAGGTTAAGCTTGATGCTCAATTTATCCCCAAGAGAGAGAGTTTTAAGTATTTCGGGTCTATTATCCAGAGTAACGGGGAGATTGACGAAGATGTCACACATTGCATCGGAGCAGGGTGGATGAACTGGAGGCTCGCTTCCGGTGTTCTATGTGATAAGAATGTGCCGTTAAGACTTAAGGGTAAGTTTTATCGAGTGGTTGTTCGACCCGCTATTCTGTATGGGGCTGAGTGTTGGCCAGTCAAGAACTCCCACATGTAGAAGATGAGAGTAGCAGAGATGAGGATGTTGAGATGGATGTGTGGGTGTACCAGGCGAGATAGAATTAAGAATGAAGCTATCCGGGACAGAGTGGGAGTAGCCTCAGTGGAGGATAAGATGGGGGAGTCGCAACTGAGATGGTTCGGGCATGTTAGGAGAAGAAGCATTGATGCCCCTGTCAGGAGGTGTGAGGGGTTGGCTTTGGAGAGTTTGAGAAGGGGACGAGGTAGGCCTAAGAAGTACTAGGGAGGAGTGATTAGGCAGGACATGACGTTGCTTCAGCTCACTGAGGACATGACACTTGATAGGAGGGTGTGGAGGTCGAGGATTAAGGTAGAAGGTTAGTAGGTAGTTTATAGTGTTCACCGATAGGCTTAATCGCATGCATTTCCCTTCATATTCTTTGATTTTTATTACGGTATGTGGTTTTGTTCGCCCCAGGTATTGTATTCCGTGTTGCTATTATTAGATATTGTTTACTTTTTTTTCCTTGCTTCCCTCTTCTTCTTCTTGCCCTTCCTGAGTCGAGGGTCTATTGGAAACAGTCTCTCTACCTGCATTAGGTAGGGGTAAGGTCTGCGTACAGACTACCCTCTCCAGACCCCACATGTTGGGATCAAACTGGGTTTGTTGTTGTTGTTGTTGTTCGTTGTATAGTATTAATTTAGTGAAGTTTCATAATTGTATATCCTTCTGTTTGCTTTGGCTTGAGGCTCGAACATAGTTGAGGGTTTGGAGCTAAATTGTGAATTTTTGTTCTATGTGTGACTAGTACTGATTGTCTGGTGGGATCGGGTTGCACGCCGCAACAGGAGGAATAAGGGAGGATTTATGTGGAGGAATAAGGGTGAATGTGAATATTCTGTGGGATCGGGTTGCACACCGCAACAGGAGGAATAAGGGTTGATTGAAACGGAGTAATAAGGGTGAATTATCATGTTGATACTGATATTATTGATATGGTGGGATCGGGTTGCGCGCCGCAACATATATATACTATTTACCTTTAATATAATTGTACGGAGGAATAAGGGAGAATTGGTGGGATCGGGATGCGCACCGCATCAATATATATGTTTACTTACTATTCTTTTACTCTGTAGATTATTCGATGGTTTCATATTTCGTTTAAGGATAGGTTATAGCTAGATACAGATGAGACACTAAGATTAAGTATTTATTTATTCCTGCAATTTACTGCTTAAATTTTTGCTCTCTTTTTTTTCCGTCTTATTAATTATGGTTCATAGTATTCATATATATATATATATATATATATATATATATATATATATATTGTGAGTGTTCCGTCGTAGCTTCGTCACACCTTCGTCGAGGTTAGGCTCAGCACTTACCAGTACATGGGGCCAGTTGTACCGATACTGCACTCTGCACCTTCCATGTAGATTTTGGAGCTGGTAGTGGCTGATCGAGAGGTCGGTTCTAGGCATTTCATCTAGGAGACCCAAGGTAGTTCTGCTGGCGTCCGCAAGCCCTGGCGTCCCCTTCTCCATTTCTACATTTATGTTATCTTTCGTTTGAAACAGATGTAATTTCTTTCAGACCAATATTTGTAGTAATTCATTGTACGTTCGTGGATTGTGACACCAGTTTCTGGGTGGTAGTAGAAACAGTTCTGGCAATAGTTCATAAATAAAACAATATTTATTTATTTCCGCAGTTATGATCACTTGTTTTAACTTGTTTACTTGTATTTAATGAATTGTAAAAGAAAATGGTTAATGAATCTCTAACATTGGCTTGCCTAGCGAGTGTGATGTTAGACGCCATCACAGTCTCATTGGTGCGAATTTCCGGGTTGTGACACTTTTGGAAGATTATTTTCTTCTATTCCACGGTAAATAATCATGGAAATCAGTTGCTCTTGTGCTTCATAATAGTACTCCTTGAGCATCTATAAAGGGATAATAACTCCGCTTATGTACGATGCCTGAGAGCCTAATTCCCAAGTTTGAATTATAAATCCTGCAAATGGATACTAATTCTCATAATCAATGAATCGAGAATAAGGTTATTCTATTAAATAAACATATTTTATGAACCACTTATTACTGGTGATTGGTGAAAGAAAAAATTACTGGTGATTAGACCTAAACCTATACTAATGAACAACAAAAGATTGGTGTAAATTCCAAAGGAAGAAAACACAGCACTGAAATAACATTGAACTGCAGAGGAAGTCTTTAATTAACCTTCTCGTTTCTGAAGCGGATATCTGCTTCTCATTTTTGTTTAATTTTAACTTCAGTACGTGTCAGATTTCAGAAAACTTTGGGATAACTATAAAGTAATGATAAAACTTTGGGATAACTATAAAGTAATGATAAACTTACTTCAGCTCAAAATCAGGCCTCCATTTCACTATTGATCTCGGAAAAAAATATTTTAAAAAAGAAAAAGAGAAGAAAAAACCCTTTAGGTAAAAACAAAAAAAATCTGTTTGGTCAGCTCCTAAAACTGAAAGCTTCTGCTGGCAATGCATTCAACCAGCCACCCAAAATTGTGATTTTATGTACAATAACCCTGTATGCTTCCCACGTACCATAACCCTGTATTCTTTCCACGTACCATTTCCTTTTCACTACCATAATCCTACTGTATCCATTATACACTGCCCCGAGGGGCTATACTGGCTGTTTAAGAAACCTTTAACCACTTGGTTCATCTGCAACACCGTCTGAATGATAGGACGAGATGTCCACAGGAGCAGTGATACAGGCAATGGTGCTTTTGGAGTGGAAAGAGCTCTTCTGGTGATCAAGATAGATCACTATAACAGTTATGTCATCGTGGAAATGACGTCTAATCCCCTTCTCTATCTTCTTTATGTCCTTGTACCTCATCTCCCTCTTCTTAGCAGCCTCCTTAAGGGCTGCTCCCACTAATCTCTTAGCTATTCCCTGCAAGTACACCAAACCAAAAAATCAGTTCATGATAGTATAAAATTCAAGTGCCATATTACATTTCTTGGATCAAAATAAACAAAATTACAAAGAATCACTCCCATATCTTAAAAAAGATATCGACGTCTAATCAAGTAACTGATCTCAAGTGTGCTCAGACGACTTAAACAAGAATGTCATCAAAGCCGTTTCAATCCCCTCCCAGGTTAAACAGACTTGAGTTCCAACTTTATTAACAGCCAAATATAGCTAGTAGCTTGACAGAAATGCAAAATGAAATATATGGCTACTTAGACACTAATAATAAAAATGAAGCAAACAAGGGTTTTTAAAGACTATCTCCACAACTTGTCCATAGAAAACAACAATGAAAGAAATGTCAACTTACAGCTCTTGGGTTTTTAAAGACTATTTCCACAGCTACTTCATCGCTTAGGTGTTCCCAGAGGCCATCAGAAGCAAATATCACAAATAAGTCATGCGGTCTAAGTTTTCTTGTAACAATAGAAGGTTCTGCTGTCAGTACAGCCCGCTTCAAAGGAACAGGATTTCCATATTGTTGAAAGACAGGATCCCTGTTTAACTCAGGTTTCTTGAGATAGGCATCTCCAATAGATCTAGAGACCTGCAAAGTGCCATGTGTAAGTATCTTTGTCGCACGTTCATAATGACAAAGTTCTAGACTAAGGAGCAAAGACACAAAAAGGCTACAAACAAACGGTGCTATGTGTAAGTATCTTTCCTTGAAAATCATTCGCCTTAAAAGTATGCAACATTTTGAGGTTACAACTATGACTTGTGCATAACCAAGATAAATGGGAGTCTCAAGCTCCTGTAAGTCGTGCTTTTACTTTTCAAAAAAGAAAAAAGAAAAGCATGGAAAACCAGAGAACTCCAAAATGCAGTTCACTTAAATGAACCACGCAACACAATAAGCAAGGAAATAGAAAAGAAGTGCAATAACCAGATACAAAGACATAAGTAAAGCACCTAGGGAAGTCAAGAAACAAATAGTGCGACTTTGCACTATTCAGATTTGACATTATTCAAAGCAACCTAGTTCAAACAAACATGCTTAGGTCATTCAACAAGCAAGTAGACAGAATTCTTTTAAAGCAGCAAATAAGTAAGCTCACCTGAATTATGCCTTTAACTCTCCAAACTCCTCGACAGTATACCACTATAGATGAATCATCAGGATGAAGTGATTCAACCTCTTTCCGCACCTTCTCACACGAAACATTATGATCAGTCGATAACCTTTCTGCAACCACATTACTTCTCTCCCCATCAAAACCTCTGCGTCCCAGAACTGCCCTAGAGTCTCCTAAATTAGCTACGTATAATTCACTACCTGAAATAGCACCCACCAAACAACAAGAACCAACTGAAGCAATCTTCGGCATTAAAGGCAATGATTGCTTCACCAATCGAATAAAATCCTCTTCTGTAGCATTAAATGCCCTCTTTATCACCTCTGATGTTAAACCCCCTTGCTCTTTCTGGAATTCTACACCAAATTGAAAGCAAAGAAATTAGATTAATAGCAAAGAAGAAAAGTACTCATTTCTCAAACACAAAGGGAGTGATCAAACAGTGGGCATGCAGGCGGATCTAAGATTTAAATTTGATGGGTTGGACCTTCAAGATTTTTAGCATTGAACTCATAGTACTTTAGAAATTGTGGGTTCAGATTTAACATTGGTAAAATTTTAGTAAAGTTTTAAGTTATATATCAAAAGAATGTGTAAGATATACTGGGTTTAGCTGAACCCATTGCAAATCAAAAATGCTTTATTCAACCCGAGAATATGCAATCGCACGATTGGAGATAGGCCATACGATTCATGTTAATATACAAGAGCAACCTTCTTTTTTCTATAATTTATTTACAGAGAGACGTAAAAGAGCAACCTTTGAGCTCTCAACCAGAAAAAGAAGTGAAAACATTAAAATTAAAATGGACACAACTGTTGGAGACCTAAAACAAAGTACATGAACAAAATTGTCTCTTTTTTTTTTCCTTCTTCTAACAGCTTTAGACCATCCAGATCATACATACAAAAATTAACAAGAAGCAGAAACACCAGATTGAAGAAATAGCAAACAGATGAAAATAAGAGGCAAAGAGAGAGAAAGAAAATAAGTTGAGCAAAATAAATAACGTACTGTGCAAATAAGGGAAGAGGTGTCTATTGACGAAACGGGAGGCTTCAGGGCCGCCATGGCCATCATAGACACCAACATAGGTAGCCGAAGGAGAAGTAAGGACTTGACTTTGGTCTTCCAGAGAGGAATTGGCCTGTACTACTGCCATTGAAAAGTCGCCGGAGGCATGCGGCTTCAATTCCGTATGCCACAATAGCCCATCACCGCTCCGCCTCCCTAAACACCTCTCCAATGGCCTATAACATAATCTCATCATCTTTTTCTCCGGTTAATCAATCAATTAAATTAAATCAGCGTTAGGTCAATAAATCTATTACAATCGGCTAAATTAAAAACCGCGATTAGGTTCTCCGTTTACTGTGTGTTTTTGGGTTTGATTGATAGGTGTTTGATGGATTGTGTGAGAGAGAATATGGAATATGGAAAGAAAGAGAGAGAAAAACGAAGAAAATAAAAAGTGGAAGAATAGAGCGAGCGACTAGTTAATAAAGAGTAGAGAGAGAGTCAAGGGGGAAAACCGCGTACACATGAAGACACGGAAAAAATCAGAACCTACCCTTTACGCGTTTCTTTTCTATGTAGAAAACTACTCGTACAAATACTAAGGCAAATGCTTTTATCCGTTTTGTGCGATGTCAGTTGTTAGTCATTAACCATGACTGCCATGTTCCATTTCTTAGTTATCCATAGTCCACATACGCAGAGTTTACACAACTCCAAAATATTTATAATGTTATTCCATTCCCTATTAGGAAATTATAAGTTTTTAATAAATTAAAATACGTCAAACAATTTAAAAAAAGAAACTATAAAGTTCTTCTATTTCCTTCCCATGGTTTATACATTATTTTGTTTCTTTTCAACTGATGACGATTGTGTTTCTTCTGGTCTATCGGAAATAGCTTCTTTATCTTCACAAGGTAAGAGTAAGACCGCATGCACACTACTATTTCTGTTTTACCAAAAAATATAAACTTCTGGTTAAACTATTAAATTTTGTGTAATTGAGGGTTAAACTTAGTTAAAGATAATATTTCTAGATTTAGAACTTGACAGTACGGATAACATAAAATAAAATATGTGGGTAAATGACAGTAATGCACATTTTATATTCCGAGAGATGTGAGCAATAATAGAGTAGTATCAAGCAAGAAATAGCAATAAATGACATTTATGTAAATAGGGAGAATGATTCACCCAATAATGGATGAGATAGACGATTTATTCCTTCTGACAATGATGAACAACAAACACATCTTAGAATGTTCGAACTATTCTCGGATCTGATGTAGAAGTCTAGAATAATGTGAGCAAGAATCTTGATAAAAAGGTAAAGTTTGTATCTTTGCTAGAGAGAAGGAATCTTCTTCTCAAAAAGTGTGTTCTTATCAAGTGAATATTACATGTCTTATCCCCTTATCACTTTTTCTATTTGTCCAGGACATATATCTAAATATCGAATATTTGTGTCTTCTTCTTCATTCCTCATATAGAGTTCTTGCCCTCTTTGCCTCACTATCGTATATTTGCTTTCCATGATTCCGGTGATACCAACTGCTCACAACCCTTCTGCACTTACAACATCCTCTCTATAAACAAAATGGTTAAAATAACTTCTAGTTATGGTAGAGCAATTGGCTCTGTCCCTTTGGCGGTTCGTATGCCCCCTCATGATGATAGTGTTCCTTTTGTCGTTGAAGATGAGAATTTTCCTGCGGTGGAGGAGATAATCCCTCGTAGTGAAAAAGTCAGGTCTGATTTTTCGAAGGTGCTTGAGGACGATCTTGAGATCTCGGGGTCATTAACGAAAGGGGCTAAACTCGCTGAGTTTAGGGCAAAGTACAAAATTCTTTCCCATATCAATCTAATTACAGTAGAGCGTGATGTGGTATAAATACACCGCTCGGGGTATTGAGCTTTCTATGCATACCCTTTCTACGTCGGCTACTCCTTGCCTATTCTCCCATTGGCAGAGGAATTATGTCGCTATTACAACGTTTGCCCGGCCTGTTCATCGTGTTTTGACATTTCGCTTCTTCTTTGTGCAGCCGAGATTACGCCATATCCTTTCTTTTGGGACATTCATGACTGGGTTAGCCAGGTTCTGCCTCACACGGTGGGGATTCCTGAGTGGTCGGCCTTCTTGAAGAAGTTCGGGCATGCGTCTTCCGTGACCGGTAAGTTTACCCATAGGCATCTATATTGTTGCGACCTCCTGGTCGCTTGCTTGTTATCTTCTCGTCTGGGGAATGATGACCTTTTAATCTGCTTTTTTTAGCCCGAGGATCTTCGAGAAGATCGAGGGCTCCACATCCTGCATTTTGTAAGAGGAAAACTACTTCGGAATTTGCTCATGTTGTGACTGCGCCCAGGCATGTCCAGTTATGTGCTTCTATTTCGCTTTCTGGTGCGACTAGGTCGGCTCGATCGTGAACTGCCTCAGCAGAAAAACTCCCGACTTCCCCTTTGCATCATTTAATAGATGAAGAAGAGGATTCATTGCTAAGCGGGGAGGGTTTGATTTCCCGTTAAAGGAGATCGATGGACGTCGGCGATGGGACCATCCGAGCCGTGGATTTAGTGAGGGGTGATTATCAGCCGGTGACCCTCATGCTTGAATATGAAACTGATTTTCCATTTGAGGTCCCGCCGTAACGGAGGCCGTAGAAGACGTACCCTTTCAAGATGACGAGGCTAGAACTAGGGGCCATTTGTGGAAGTTCAGGGTGTTGTGCGACGAGATGAGCCTCTCCCTCCCGGTCAGCTGGTGTTCCATCTTTGTCTGACGATGAGAGATATAAGGGTGTTGCAGAGGACGGCTATGAAACAGGCTCCGATCTTGATGCCAACGAGGTGCGGATGATAAGTTAGGGATTTACCCGAGTTGAAGAGAGGTTGGAAGGGTCCACGCGGACCATTGCGATCCCCACGGATCGGGACTTACTAGTGAACACGGAGAATGTGGTCCCTTCCTTAGGTCCCCTTTGCTCCGACATGGAGGGTAGAACTCTCGAGGAACTTGACAATGCTACCTTATCAAGGAGTATAGCTAGCCTCTCCCTTAGGGTAATCTTTTTAACCTTCCTTTCAAATTATGTGCCTTGTACTTCATTCTTACGTGTTGTTTGCCCTTGGTTTTCTTTTTTAGACTTTTATTTTGGACATCGAGAGTGCCCTCCGAGAGGAGAGGCGCAAGGCCATTTTCAAGAAGATGGAGCGGAAGTATAGGGAATATCACAATAAGCACCGCGAGATCTGCATGCGGTTTCGTGAGAGTGGCAACTTCCAGGCTCTCCGAGACGAGCTGAAAGAGAAAGATGATGAGTTGGTGAGAGTCATCGGGAAATGCAGCGTCTTCAAGGGGGCGTTAAGGGATAAAGGAGAAGAGCTCGAGGTGAGCAAGGGGGTCGAGGCCTAATGTGCCTATCTCCAAGCCCAAGCAGTCTCGTTGCGGGCCAAGATCGAGGGGTGTCTAATTAAGGCGGATGCCTGAGTGGCGAGGTCGCCGAGAAGACAGCGGACATAGAGAAGGCAGAATTGGCTCGGTTGGGGGCTTCAAGGAAAGCGGAGGCTTTGGCGGTCGTGATTCACGTTCTTCATTATGAGCGGGTGAGTGCTCTAGAGACGACCAAGATCAGAGAGGAGCGGCTTGATGAGTGGATAGGGGAGCTGGAGAAAGAGGCAATGCCAAAAGATATGCCAAGGAAATGAAGAAACAAACATAGATGGGTAAGAAAACCTTAACCACAAGATTGAAATCTCCAACACCCAAGTGTGTGTGCAAACCCTAGCTTCCACAAATGTTTTTCCTTCTCTTCAAGACACAAAAAATATGTTTTACAATGCCAAAAGATATTTCAAAGATCCTGAAAATATCTTCTAGGTCGAGTATAAAAGTGGTTTGGGGATAAAACGTGAATTTACAGAACTGCCCAAAACTGCCCAGATATTACACTGTGCGCTCGCACCTTTAGGCTTGCGTTTGCACTGGATAGCCTCTCCAAGCTTATGCGATCGCATAATTTACACTGCGTTCGCATAGAGCCTTTGACCTTATGCTGACCAACCCTTAATGATGTGCGATCGCATGTTTGTCTTTGTGTTTGCATAGTTTGTATACCTGGACCTATAAGATCGCATACCTTTACTGGAGATCGCATAAAGTAAAACTGGGTAGACTTCATTTTTCAATTTTAGCTCCTTTTTGACTTGTTTTCACACTACTTCTTCACAATCATCTGTAAATCACTTGACACCTTAAATATACCAATAATCATCAATAAATGTCTTAATTCTCAACAAAATTACAAAGATTAAGTATTAAGAGGAGATAAGTTGATAAAATACCAACTTATCACTACACCAGAGGCCGATGATGACGAGGAGGATGTGGGAGTAGATCGGATCGAATAGGACGTCTGGTATAAGGACGAGTATCCCCATGGCGATGGCATTGGCTGAGAGACAGAAGGAGATGGCTTAAGCGATCAGGCTGATGACATTGCTGGGTCGGGCGGCGATTAGTTGTTTTTCTTTTTCTTTTAGTCGCAGACTTGTGTATGTATTTTTTTGGGCGTCTTTTTTAGCCTTTGTAAAAAAGAATATTTTGAGTAAGAAATTTTTATTTTGTTCGTACCCGATTCTTTTCTTTCATTTCTTCTGTTTGAGTTCGTATGCCTCTTCTCTCTTTATTTCTTGGTTGCCTTAGTCATAAAAACTTATTTTAAGTAGGTTGATGAAGTTGAGATAAAACCTAGTTTTTAACGTGGTCGAGGGTCGAATAGGTGTTAACTCGAATGGGGTTGAATAAAACCAGTGTATAGTTAAGGCTGAGGGTCGGATATGTGTTAATTCGAGCAGGGTTGAATAAAACGTTCGTTTAGTTAAGGATGAAGGCCGGATAAGTGTTAATTCTTGCGGGGTCGAATAAAACCTTCGTTTAGTTATTGGTCGAGGGCCGAATAGGTGTTAGTTCGAATGAGGCCAAATATAACATTTGTTTATTTATTGATCGATGGCCGAATAGGTGTTGATTCAAATGAGGTTGAATATAACCTTTGATTATTTATTGGTCGATGGACGGATATGTGTTGATTTGAACAAGGTAACCTTTATTGAGTTATGGCCCGGGGTCGGGTAGGTGTTAATTCGAACGAGATCGAATGTAACCTATATTTAGTTATGGCCGGGGGCCGACTAGGTGGTCAGGAAACGTTGCTTTGGTTGTGCTTTTGGCGAAAATATAGGCGAACTTCATGCATTTGTGCTTTGTTCATATATTTGGAGATATTTACATATTTTCTGGGTTGGCATTCCATTCCCAATCTATCTAGTGTTAGTTGGCATCCCAGTCCCGTTCTATCTAGTCCCTTCATAGGTCAACATGGATAAGTACATAGAGTGGTTGACCAATGAACTAGACATCTTGTGCCTTCGTCCATTCGCACTTCAACTTGAGGTGTGTAATGACCCGACCGGTCGTTTTGAGAGTTGCAGTCACATTCCCCCATTTACTACTCATTTTGAGCTTTACTGTTATTTTATGACTTACCGGGTTAGTTCGTTTGGGTCCGGAAGGATTTCAGGATGAATTGAGACACTTAGTCTCATAATTGAATATTTAAGTTGGAAAACTTGACAAGATATTGACTTATGTGTAAACAACTACGGAATGGAGTTTGGATAGTTTCGTTAGCTCCATTTGGTGACTTTGGGCTTAGGAGCGTATCCGGATTGTGATTCGGAGGTCCATAGTTGAATTAGAATTGAAATGGCAAAAGTTGAATTTTTGGAAAGTTTGGCCTGGAGTGGACTTTTTGATATCGGGGTCGGATTCTGATTCCGGAAGTTGGAGTAGGGATTTTGCTCGGATTGAGATATGTAACAGTTTTAAATCTTGTTCTGAGGGTATGAAACCCCCGATTTTGTGTTACGTGATTCGTATGGAGGTGACACACATGCTAGATGACGGGCATGTGGGTGTGCACCGTAGGAATTGGGACTTGGTCCATTCCATGGAAACTGTGAAGTTGAATAGCTTGTTGTTAGCTATATATTCGCCGTGTGTTATAGAAATTTAACTGCAAATCATGTAAAATCATGTTTAGGCTATGTGTTGATATTGTTGGGGCCCACAGAGGCCGTGTACATGTTGAATTACCTGTTATTTGATGTTTGCACTTAGTCTCATATTCTACTTGCATATCATATCTCAGTCTCTATTATTCCTTGTGATACATCATATTATTGGTGTTTGGGCTGATGTTTCATGACTTTATAGAGCCCGAGAGACTGGAGAGGTTAGTGTCTATGTTAGGGCCCGAGTGCCAAGCTGTGAGCGATATGTATATATGTGGATCGAGTTGCACGCCACAACAAGCCTCAAGGCTGTATATATGTGGATCGGGTTGCATGCCGCAACAAGCCTTAGGGCTGTATATATGTGGACCGGGTTGCACGCCGCAACGAGCCTTAGGGATGTATATGTGTGGATCGGGTTGCGCGTCACAACGAGACTTATAGCTGTATATATATATTAATGGGATCAGGATGCACACCGCAGCGATATAACGCTTAGGATGAAGGAGCCCCTCCGGAGTCTGTACACACCCCTAGTGAGCGCAAGTACCTATTTAGTACAAGTGCCGAGTGCCAAGTGTTGAGCTATTGATAAAGGTTGAGTGAGTGTTGCTCTAAGAAGGTGCTTTTTATTTCCTTCTTGATGCACTTAATTTCCATATATCACTGCTTTGAAATTTTTGAGAGATATTACATCCGGTTTTACTTGAATTAGACATGAATAAACCGATTTGACTTAATTTTCCTGTTTTGAAAGCATGCCTACTTTCTTTTGTTTAGATTACTGCAATTGAACTATAATTGTAGAGCTCGTTACTACTTTGTGCTTCCTATTTAGTATTGCTACTTACCGAGTTGGTTGTACTTAAGCTACTCCCTGCACTTCGTGTGCATATTCATGTGCTTCTGGGCACGGTGGGTGTTGATACTTTGCACAACTTATCTTTGGAGACTTCAAGGTAGCCGTCCGGCGTTTGCAGGCCTTGTTTCTCCTTCCCTATGTTCCCTTTTATTGTATGTAGCTTTGGACTATCTTATACAGTGTATTCCAGACTTGTGACATTTAGATGCTCATGTACTCTGTGACACCTTGATTTGGAAGTTGTTATTCGGCGATGTATTTTGGATATTTCTATCTTGCTTATGAGAAATTTCTATTTAAACTGCTTTAAATGTACTTTGTTAAAAGTGTTGGAGCTATTCGTAAATGTCGGCTTGTCTAGTACCACGAGAGGTGCCACAACGATAGGTTAGGATTCGGGTCGTGACAAGTTGGTATCAGAGCCTAGGTTACATAGGTATCATGAGTCATGAGCAGGCTTAGTTAAGTCTTGAGGATTGTTACGGAGACGTCTGTACTTAGCCTTGAGAGGCTGCCATTGTTGATTCTTGTAACTAAACTTCTGTTATTCTGTTCTCTAATAGATGATGAGGACACGTACTACCGGACAGGATGGACAGCCACACCGGTACCATTAATTAGGGTCGTGAGAGGCCGAGGTCGCAGTAGAGGTCGCGGTAGGGGTAGGGGTGCGGCTCGTACAACAGCTAGGGCAGCACCCGCAGACCCACCAGTCGCTCTAGCTCAGAAGCAGGTACCATATACAATAGAACCAGTGGGGCCAACTAAGGCACCAGTTGTGCCCATCGTGATTCGAGCCCTTCAGGAGGCCTTAGCTCAGAGTTTGACTGTGTGCACCAGTCTTTCTCAGGAAGTCTCTGTTCCGGCAACAACATCCACTTCTCAGGTCGGGGAGGTACCTAGACTCCCGCCGCCCGTACACCCGAGCAGGTGATGCAGGGACTCCGGACACTAGGGACACTACCAACCTAGCCGATTGCATGTGCTCAGGCCTAGGTAGTCCCTGTTATGGCTGATGATGAGCAAAGAAGACTTGAGAGACTTCGACCTCCACCATTTAGTGGTGCTGAGTAAGAAGATGCTCAGGGCTTTCTGGATAAGTGCGAGCGGAGGCTTCGGACAATGGGTATTCTGGAGACTAGTGGGGTCTCATTCACTACTTTTTCGTTTTCTACGGCTGCCTTCAAATGATGGGAGGCTTATAAGAGGCTCAGGTCGGTCAGTACATCACCACTTACATGGCAGGAGTTCTTTGTTCTCTTTTTAGAGAAATTCGTGCCGCAGTCTCATAGTGAGGAGCTGCGTAGATAATTTGAGCAGCTTTGGCAGGATGGCATGTCTGTGACCCAGTATGAGATGAGGTTTTCTGAGTTGGCTCGTCACGCAGTTTGGTTGGTTCCCACTGATAGGGAGAGGATTAATAGGTTAATCGATGGCCTCACATATCAACTGTGGTTTCTTATGACTCGAGAGAGGGTATCTGGTGCTACTTTTGATGAGGTAGTCGACATTGCTCGACATATAAAGATGGTATGTAGTCAAGAGCGGGGTGAGAGGGAGGCCAAGACGCCTTGTATATCGGGTGGTTTGAGCGATGTTCCTTTTGGGGGTTAGTTCCACCATGGCAGGGGTCATCCCTATAGCCATGCTCAAACGGCTCGTCCAGTTCACCGTGGTGCATCATCCGGCCATAGTTCTTACAGTTCTCATTAGGGCCAGTCAACTCTTAGTGCCCTTGCAGCTCAAAGTTCGTCCTGTGCTCCATCGATTTAGGGCTCATCTACCAAGTCTTTCTACCAGTTATCCCGGTGCTCGATGCTCCCTTCAGTTCCCACCATCACCAGCATCGGGAGTTGCTACGAGTGTGGAGACTTTGGTCATATCACGAGATATTGTCCCTACCTTACGGGAGGTCCATCTCAGTAGATGAGTCAAACTACGACTTCAACACTAGTTATTTCACCACCCGCTCAGGAAACTCGGGGTGGGGCTCAATCAGCTAGAGGTCGCCCTAGAGGGGGAGGCTGATTAGGTGGAAGTCGGGCCCGATTCTATGCTATTCCTGCCAGACCAGATGTTGTTGCTTAAGATGCAGTGATCAGAAGTATTGTCTCAGTTTGCCACAGGGATGCCTCTATATTATTTGACTCTAGTTCCACTTATTCGTATGTCTCATCATATTTTGCTCATTATCTAGATATGCCCCGTGAGTCCTTAATTTCATATGTTCATGTATCTACACCGCTAGGCGATACTATTATTGTGGACAATGTATATCGGTTGTGTGTAGTGACTATTGGGAGTCTGGATACTAGAGTTGATCGCTTGTTGCTTAGTATGGTCGATTTTGATGTGATCTTGGGTAAGGATTAGTTAGCTCTATGTCATGTTATTCTAGATTGTCACGCTAAGACCGTGACGTTGACGATGTCAAGGTTGCCGAGGATTGAGTGGAGAGGTTCTCTAGACTATGTTCCCAGCAGAGTGATTTCATATTTGAAGGCCCAATAGATGGTTGGGAAAGGTTGTTTATCTTATCTTGCCTTTGTGATGGATGTTAGTATTGAGGGAGGGAATTTCCGGATGTGTTTCCTGCAGACTTGTCGGGCATGCCACCCAACAGAGATATTGACTTCGGTGTTGACTTGGTGCCGGGCACTCAACCCGTTTCTATTCCACCATATCACATGGCACTAGCCGAGTTAAAGGAATTGAAAGAGCAGCTTCAAGAACTCCTTGATAAGGGGTTTATTCGGCCTAGCGTGTCACCTTGGGGTGCACCAGTTCTGTTTGTGAATAAGAAAGATAGTACTATGAGGATGTGCGTTGATTATAGGCAGTTGAACAAAGTCACAATCAAGAACAAGTATCCTTTACCGCGTATGATGATCTGTTTGACCAACTTCAGGTAGCAAGGGTATTCTCCAAGATTGATTTGAGGTCTGGGTATCACCGGCTGAAGATTCGGGACTCAGATATTCTAAAGACAGCATTCAAGACCGACTATGGTCATTAGGAGTTTCTTGTGATGTCTTATAGGCTAACCAACGCCTCGGAAGCATTTATGCATCTAATGAACAGTGTGTTTCAGCCTTATCTCGACTCATTTGTTATAGTGTTCATTAATGATATCCGGGTGTACTCGCGTAGCTATGAGGAGCATGCCCTACATTTGAGGATTGTGTTGCAGCGGTTGAGGGAGGATAAGCTTTATGCCTAGTTCTCAAAGTGTGAGTTTTGGCTCAATTCAGTGGCGTTCTTGGGGCACGTGGTGTCCAATGAGGGTATTCAGGTGGATCCGAAGAAGATAGAGGCGATTTAGAATTGGCCGAGACTGTCCTCAACTAAGGAGATTCAGAGCTTTCTCGATTTGGCAGGTTATTACCGTCGCTCGGTGTAGGGTTTCTTGTTTATTGCATCGCCCTTGAACAAATTGACCCAAAAGGGTACTCCTTTCAGGTGGTCGGATGAGTGTGAGGAGAGCTTTCAGAAGCTCAAGACTACCTTGACCACATCTCCAGTTATAGTTTTTCCATAAGCTTCAGGCTATTATACATTATATTGTGATGCATCTCGGATCGATATTGGGTGTGTCTTGATGCAGGAGGGTAGAGTGTGTTGATACCCAATTTTTCCTCGAATTATTTTCAAACTTGTATATAAGCTTTCAAAATCACTCTTTGCAATAATGAGTATTTTTTCTAATTTTTCCATATTTTTATCTAAATTATTTCTCTATTTATTTAATATTTCACATTTTAATAATTCATAAATTGTGCTCTAAATAATTTCAAAATATTTTCCAGTTCAGTATGTCATTTATAATCATTTTTTATTTATTAAAATCCAATTATTTCATAAAATGACCAATTGGGTTTTATTTAATCGCAATTACAATCATTTTGTAATTATGGCCTAATTAGACACTTTATGCTTTTTAAATTCGAAATTTATGTTTCTTACATTTTTAATATTATTTAATTATTATAATTTTACCTATTTAAACTTAATTTCATCTTTTTATAATTATTACATATTTTAATTAATTAATTACCTATTTCTATTGGGCATTTAACATCTAGCCTATTTTATTTAAAATCTAACCCCATTTCATACCCAATTCAACCCAACCCATCAAACCCTAAAACTACCCAGCCCAGTCTTGAAATTACCCGGCCCAACCCCACACTTGATCTGACCCGTTGATCAAATAAGATCAACGGTCCAGATCAATGTTACCATAATTAAACCCTTACCTACCCCCCTCGTCTCTCTCATTTCCAAGACGTCTCTCTCTCTCTTCTGGTCTCTTCCTCTCCCCCTTCTCTCTAGAGCCTTCGGGTTCTCTGATGGCCTCCAACCTTCATCTCCGGCCACTTCCAAGCTCACCTCATTCGACCACCGGCCACTACGAAGCCTCATCTCTCCGATCTTCTCAGTCCCTAAGACCTACATGGGTTCCAGCCATGCCGGACCACCACGGGAGCTTTGCCTAGGTTGAGTCCGGCCTTTCGCCGATGGGTTTTAACGCTGCCATGCCTTCTTCACCACCATCTATGAGTTTCATGGTAGGTTCTCCTGTTCTTGCTCTGGTTCTTACGAAACCCTAATTTTTTTGACTTGAACCCCTTGAATCTCTGTTATCCTTAACGATTTTAAACTTGTTCCTTTATGTTTTACGCTATTTTCGACTAGATCTTTAAGATTCATCAAGTTTAAAATTTCTCTGAATATTTATTTTTGTTAGGGTTTTCTCTAAGTTTTTTCTATACTTGTTCGAACTGATTTCAACTTGTATGTCTGAGTTTCTCTCTTGTATGATTACTAAATCCATGTTCTTACTGAATTTAACCTGTTTTATGATGAAAACCCTAGTTCCCTTGGACTTCTATGTTCGTATCTTTATGCTGGTTTGACTGGTTGACTCTTGCTGAGTTTTCTATGACTATATTGCTACGACCCATCCATTTTAAGGCTCTTTACCTACTTGCTTCATATATGTGTCTATCTCTAGCCTCTTACTGCCAATATTGCCAGGCCTGTAGGTTGCTACTACGGTTTGCCTTCTCTATTTATATGTTCAATAATTCTCTCCTAGTCGATGTTGGTTCCCCTATTGTTAACAAGTACTATATATTTGTTTAGATTGATTGACTGCCATGAGTCTCCCCTTGATTGGAATATCTGAATCCGGACCTAATTGTTTACTCTATTGCCTAAATCTTTTCCTTAAATCAATTCTTGACTGATTCGTTTTACTTTGCCTATGAGTTTTACTGTTTGAATTCCAACCCCTTAATTTAAGGCACTGATTTGTCTTGATTCTTTAGTTAATTGATTTCAAGATTCTTTGTTACTTAACAGACCTTGATTGTCTCCTTATTTAAGTCTTGTGCTGACTTCATTTACCTTATATGGCTATGTGTTTTACCATTCTGAGTTTGAATCCCTTAACTTAAGGAAACCGGATATTTTCTTACACTGATTTGATTCTGTCCTCTTTTGACATTGTCTTTTACTACCTATTTGCAACTATAAATACTCTATGTCTTTCAATGACACAGGGACACATATACATCAATACTATTCTACATTCTCTTGTGCTCTTTCTGTACTCTCTTTGTTCTACTACTGCCTCTGCTCTTGCCTATTATTAGCTAGCTGTAAGCCAAGGCTAATATTGTGTTACCACTTTGCTCTTTACATCATGCTTTTTCCCTCTTACTGGTATGTCCTAATTAATCTTCAAACTTCCAATCAATGTGTTTATTATTATTGTTTCAGTTCATTATCTTCTTGATTTTCTTCTATTTATGCTTCTACTGCTCAACATGCAATTGAATCTTTTGTTTTAGTACTTTACCATGTCTTATCTCTTCTGAATTACATGCTAAGTCTGTAATATGACTGTTGCCTATTCCTAACTTCTACTTGCCATGCCTGTATCCTATTGCTGTATATTGTTATGCCTAAACTTTACCACTTCCTAATTCCTCTGATCCCTTGCACTTTGTATGTTCTTCTTGATCTACATGCTTCTAACTGTTGTTTATCTTACATGTTATAATTGTCCCCTGGTACTGCCTAATATTATGTCTAAGCTTGACCATTTCTTGATCCCCTGAATCTTCTGATTTTGTGTAGTCATGCTTAAGTGAGTTTTCATGAGTCTTTGTATCTCCTTTAGCATTATATGATCTATCTATTCCCTTTCCCCATGGCCCTTGTATGCAATCCTATACTGTTGAGCTACTGTAACTAGTGGTTCTGCTGTCTTAAAATCAACCCCCCTGTTTTGAAAACTCTTTTAAAATACTCCTTCCTGCACTTCACACTATTCTTAGACCTTTAGGTTCCAGCCCCTCAGTGTGAGCATTGATTAGGGACCTTGAGTTCCCTCTGAACTTTGACACACTGAGGCAGGTAATTCAACATTGCACCTATCTCAACTTTGGCAATTGCTGGGTGCTGGTATTGGCCAGGGCCCTCACAAGGGCCTTAGGGAGCTTTGCCGCACCCAGGCTATGTAAGGCTGTGAAACTCGAAAGGGGTGAGGCTGGAAGGTTGGGCCTGTTTGAAGGCTCCCTATAGAATAACTTCTTGTTTTCCTCTTTGTAATTACTGTATTTCATTTGATATGGTCTGTAATAATTTATAAACAAATGATTGGGGTTGGGTAGTGAATATGGGAGGGAACTATGCATGTTTAGTGTAGTAGGGGTAGAAATCATGACTATAGGCTTTATTTCCCTATGTGTGCAATAGTATCATGCTTAGGACATGCGTGCCATGCATTAAAAATCATGTTTAGGTTCTTTATTTCAACATATCTATTATACTCATTCCATCTGACACCATGTTCCCAATATAACTAAACGAGTAACAAAAGTTGCCATAGTGTATTGCTCATGCATTTTTATAACCATGACATATAGAAATCATGTTTTTAGGATAATACTTTGTGCATTAGACATCCTGCCCTTAGGACTTCTTATTTATCAAAACTTGAATGCCTAGTTAACATGTATCTAATTCAATAATCCCGCTAAGATATGGTCAAATGGTTTGAAACATTTTCTGCAAATGTATCATCACTCATGTCCCTTAAAATCAGAACTGAAATATGCATGTTCACCCTTTAAAAATAAGTAGGCAATGTATACGACGCCTAGGCAAACCTTAGGCCTAACATGTATAAAATAAAATTGATTGTGCTTTGTTTGCTATCGTTAAAACCGATCAGTCCCCTTTAAACATTTTGAACCCTGTTTGTTTTACCTCACTGAAGTTCATTTTGCTGTTATTAAAACTCCTACTCTATTTTAAAACAGTCTCGAAGTTGTGCATCTATTTCCTTTTATTGATTTTTATTGATTAATGTTCTATTATGTTTTCAAACTACTGGGTTTTTCAAAGATACCTCACTCTGCTCAAAATCGTGCCATTTCGAACCTTTGCTCTGTATTCCTTTAAAGTTACTATATTTTGATACCATCTTACTACTTCTTTTACTACAGTTCTCTGTAAACTGACAACTATTACTTTATGTTAAGCTACTGGATTTTAGTCACTTATCTTTTAAATCACTATATTACTTCAAACCCATGCTTTAATGATTTTCTTCTATGTTTTCTGAAAGCTTTAAATCAATGCGTACTACTAAATCTTACCGCTGCCTTTAACTACTGTATTTTTGAAAATCAACTATCCTTCAAGTCACTAAGTCCTAATTGAATCTTCTGCTTTCATTAAGTTTCCAAAACAGATCTTTTGCAACTCACTGTTTTACTTAAAACTCCTGTTTTAAACTCCCATCTTTGAGACCTTAAGTGTGTTTGAGACGTGCTACTTATATGTCTACTTGTGGAGGGATCTGTGAGACTTTATTTGCCTCAATGTGTTCCTTATATATGCAACCCTATTTGTTATGTATGTCGTCTAGTGTTTTGTCCTTTAAACCTAAGGGTTCAGCCTAGTACTCACATTGTAGGATTAGTAGTCCTAAACACCCTCCAGTACTTATAGAATGGGACGGGTAATGGCACGCAATAAGCACTCGTAACCAACACACGCATTTTAAATAACCTTTACGGGGTGGAAAGGGTAGAATACGGATATGATGACCGGTGCGCTAATACCACGTGTAGCCGCCTCTTTGAGGTGTGACATACCGGGTATTGCATTGATGTGATCCGTATTACTTTAAACCTAGGACAGTTTCTTTTCAAATGTATATTTTTATACTTTCTCCAAAACCTTTAAAGATTTTTATGCTTGTTTGAAATCCCCTCTTATATGAACCTTACTTGCTACTTGTTCACCGTCCAAATTCACAAAACTTATTGGCTGGGACCCACAATTGGGGATCTTGAGGGGTGCCTAACACCTTCCCCTTGGGATAATTTCAATCTCTTACCCAATCTCTGGTAACGCAAACTAGTTCATGAGTTATCAACTCCAGGTGCCCTAACGCACCATAAAAATCGTTAGGTGGCGACTCTTCCTTAAACCCTTTCTTTTAAGGAGTTGTCCAAATGTCATAAACCCGATCTCTCCGTACCTAACCCGTGCGATAGAAAAGGGGGCACGACAACATGGTGACTCTGCTGGGGACCTTCCCTAGGCTTATACCATTACTATTTCCTTTGTGAATTTGGGTCTTTAATTTACATCTAAATGCTTACGCCTTTTCCTATTTCCCGTTATATGCTGTTAACTGTTTACTTTTTACAAGTATTTATTTCACCCAAACGTAACTGACATATATTCATGTTTTCTTTGTAACCTCTTTCCATTATAACTGTTGTATTTTCTTTCTTTACCGCTTTCCTCAACGTGAAAATACATGCGTATCTGTTTTAATACTTATTATTGCATATCATGCTCCGCATTCATATTCCACTCGTGCCAAACAAATCCTATAGCAACGCTTACAATGAGTGGTTGCGCTATGCCTATATTATCACCCCCTAAATTCGAAAAGGCGTATGTGCGATAAAACTAGTCGAACAGCGGTGCAGTCGACAGTTTCGTGCCTTCCTCCTTGAGTTGTCCGCTCAAGGGTACCAATCTAAAACCCCCAATAGAAACCTTACTCTATTGTTGCATGCATCATGGTCAAACCTAGCCAGGCTAATGTGTTGTCCACACAATAGCCATTAAGGTAGCCTTGTCCAAAGTCCATTGGGTTTCCCTGGAACCCAAAAGGACGCATTCACGTTCTGTGCATTTATTTGGAGAAATTAAATGCTCATGCTAATTATTGATGTTAAATGGTCGAGTCCGGTGGGGGTAAGGGACTAACATGTTTACTTTGCAGAGATGAGGCACGAGTCCCCAGATTCGGCATGGCCACCAACATCCACCCAAAACTTCTAAATTGGTAGGAAGACTTGCACTCAAGCGACAAAACAGCAGTCAGATAACACCTGGGCAACTTGCCCTCTCTCTTGGACATTCAACCTAATAACATGGTGATAGAGGCTGCCACTTTATTCTGGGACTGTGATCGGTCGGTTTTTCAATTTGGGGAACAATGAGATGACACCGCTGCTAGAGGAGATAGGGGCTTTAGCTTGTTTGCCTTGGGAGTCTCAAGGGTTATTGATGCCTGAAAACCGAACAGGCCAGGGTTTTCTCAAGATGATGGGACTCAAGAAGAATCCGGATTTAGTTTGCTTGGAAGACTCGTACATCCCCTTTAACTATTTGTACGAGAGGTATGGCCGTAGTCAGTCCTACCGCACATACCAGGAAGAGTTCGCCCTCACCTCTCTAGGACACATTCACCGCCGTGTATTCGTCTTCATATTTTGCTTTTTGGGATTGATGGTCTTCCCGACAAAGAGGGGAGAATCCACACCAGATTGGCTATGGTCACCAAGACTCTGATGGAAGGGATCGACATATAGGATTTCAGCATTGTACCTATGATTGTTGCTGACATATACCGAGCTTTGGAGAACTGTCAACGAGGAGCGAAACATTTTGAGGGTTGCAACCTGCTACTTCAGTTTTGGATCACCGAGCATTTGCAAAGGGGTGACTACCGTCAAGACATACATAGGAGAGTTTGGAATGATCATATTGCTTTCCATCATCCAAAGCGTATGAACTACATCCCTGACATGTTTGCACAGCCATAAAATACCAATGGATGGGTCTAGTTATTGGAAAACCTGACCGAGGATCAGATCCAATGGATGTTCGAGTGGTTCCCGACCGACGAATTCATCATTCGGAATAGAGACACTCCGTTCCTGATATTGATTGGTCTTAGAGGGACATACCCTTACGTCCCGATTCGCGTCATGAGGCAGGCAGGGAGGAAGCAAGTCGTCCCAAGGGTCGAGAAAATGAGTCATCTCAAGGCGGACTTCCAAAATGATGACAGCCCTCACAAGTGTCAAGCTCAGCAATTGTGGCACTGCAGGATCCGGTTGGAGAAGGATACTATCGAGCCCTACAGGTATCACACTGGTTGCTCTCTTTACTATCTGGGATGATTGGAAGATAACTAGGGAGGAAGTATTGGTCCAGGGTTCGCTCGAGGACATAGGGTCATAGATGAGAAAGTCGAGGCAACAACTAGGCTCAACCAGCTTCGCAAAAGGTTCCGTGACTGTGAAGAAGATCATCACAAAATCCACATAGCCAACAAGAAGCTGATCGAGGAATGGAAAGACATGGCCATCACTTCCACTCAGAGGCTAGCACACTTGGAATGAGGCATAGTTGACTTGGAGGAAAAGTTCCTTAGGAAGATCGAGACTTATCAAAACACCGAGGGAGCGGAAGCGGGAATTCTAGCCAAAACCTACTTGCTGCTGGGACTCCGCGAGATGGGAATGTTGATCAAGGCAAGTAGAGGTGCCGAGTCTGGGGAAGGTCCTTCTGGGACCAAATAGATAGGATTTGTCTTTACTTTGCTTTTGATGTAATAAGGCCACTGGCCATTAGTGACATTTTATATTTTCGTATTTTTTGAGTCAAGTTGGATTTGTCTATTTTTATTATCAATAAAATGAGGTATTTAGTATTTAAGTTCTCCAAATTAATTTGTCGTTAGGCCTACCTCGGGCATAAAGAGGTTCCCAACTTAGGATGCGTTTTACATTTTCGCATTACGTGTTTAAATTACCGCTATATTCTTCATAATCTTCACTAACTTCACTACCTTCTTTGTTAGTTATTCCCCTTCCCCAAAGGTTAGTTCGTGCACTCTAGCATCAATAGCTTATTGCACCAGATCAAAGGGCCCTCCTCCTCCTCCTCCTCCCAGTCCTCCTAAAGGGAAAAGTAAGGGTAAAACCAAGATGGCAGATGCAAGTGGTACTAGAAAAGACAACAGGGATGAATAGGTTGAGATCACTGATGGTTAGGGTATTCAGGTTCCGCACGAGGGTATGTCTCCACTAGAGAAGAAGATGCTAAAGTTCCAAGAGGAACTTGATCCAGTCAAGAACTTGGCCCACTTATCATTCTCCCCCGACGTCCCATATGTTCACTTCCCAAATACTTTGAACCCCACTTTACCCCAAAACATCCCCAAACAACCCAATCACCCCAAAGATCCCGTTCCACCAGCACCACGCAACACATGTCACTACAACACTCCGCCTCTCCAGGATCAGACGAGAGACCAATTCCAGGCTTATGACAACCCCATTTTTGTGGAAACCGTAGCTCATTCCACACCGCATACCCATGAGTCCGACGAGAAGGATAAGCTCATCAGGAATCTGGCCGAGGAACTAAAGAAATTAACCAACCTAGTTCAGGGCGTCGAAGGAGTTAAAGGGGTTGAGGGATTGAACTATGAGGATCTTTGCATACAGCCAGATGTTGAACTGCCCGAGGGGTACAAACCTCCTACGTTCGAGATGTTTGATGGTACTGGTGACCCAAGAGTCCATCTGAGGACTTACTGCGACAAATTGGTCGGCGTGGGGAAAGATGAAAGGATCCGCATGAAACTCTTCATGAGGAGTTTGAAAGGTGATGCACTATCCTGGTACATCAACCAGGATCCAAAGAAATGGATCAATTAGGTGAACATGGCTACGGACTTCATGGATAGATTCAGATTCAACACGGAGAATGCACCGGATGTGTTCTACATCCAGAACTTGAAGAAGAAACCAACAGAGACTTTTCGCGAGTATGNTAAATTCTTTGTACGAGCTTAGGATCCTCAGTATTATGAGCGGCTGATGATGGTCGAGGGGCATAAGTTTTCTGATATCATCAAGTTGGGAGAGCCAATCGAGGAAGGCATAAAAAACGGTATGGTTACTAATTTTGAAACATTACAGGCTACCAATAAAGCTCTGCAATCCGGTGGTGTGTCCAAGAAAAGGGATGTAGGAGCCGTGATGGTGTCACAACACGCCAAGTCCCCTCTCAAATACCAAGTATACCCCGCACCTTCCTTCACATACCAACCAGCTCCAAGCTACCAAGCACCTTCGCCTCAATACCAGACACCCTCACCCACCTACCAAACTCTGCCATCCACATATCAGCCTACCTCGCCCAAATACTCACAACTGGCTCCTGTCTATAATTCCTACAATTCCCAACCTTCTCACTATCAATCACCACCTAATCGCCAAAACTTCCCGAGACCTCGCCCACACTTCGACCGTCGTCCACCAAAACAGTATACTGCCATAGCTGAACCCATTGACCAATTATACGAAAAGCTTAAAGCCGCCGGTTATGTCACACCCATTCCCGCTGTCATCCCTGAAAACCCATCTCAGTGGGTCAACCCCAACAAAACCTATGCTTACCACTCTAGCATGAAGGGACATACCATCAAGGAATGCCGTTCCTTGAAAGACAAGATACAAACCCTCATAGATAACAAGATCATTGTAGCCAAGGACCCTGCTCCTAATGTTCGCAATAGTCCGCTGCCTGACCATAAAGGAGGTGTCCACATGATTGAGGTTGAAGATGATTGGGATCCCGAGGGGTCAATTGGGCTAATTACCAAGGGTGATCCAAAGAAGCCTGCGATTACTCTTAATCCGATCGTGGTCCAGATGCAGCCATCTGGGGAAGTTGAGATAAACATGTCCATTCCACTTGAGTTTGAATCGAGACCACCCGCCGAAGGAAAGGCCCCAGGACCGATCGAAGTCGAGTTTGTGCGACCGCTCGAAGTTGCAATCCGGCCATCTATAACATATACTCCGACAAGAATAAGAATGACCACACCTATCCCAGTGGCAATGTCAACAACGACACCCTTTTACTCAGACGCCATCCCGTGGGACTATACCGCTGAAGCAAGAAGGAAAGGTAAAAGCAAGTTTGAAGAAGCCATCGCTGCACAGGGTATGACAAGAACTGGCAGAGTTTATACCCCCGAACATTTGGCCGAGTCTAGCAAGCAGGCCAACAACCGCCCCCATCATTAAAACAGGTTCAGATGATCAGTGGAGAAAGATACAAGCCAAAAAATACTCAATCCTCGACCAGTTGAACAAAACTCCAACTCAGATATCCATCCTCTCCCTGTTACAAAACTCTGAAACTCACAGGAGTGCTTTGCTAAGGGTTCTGAGTGAAGCATATGTGCCAGACAATATCACCAGTGGGGAAATGGCCAACATGGTGGGCCAGATACTGGAGAGTCACAAGATCACCTTCCATGAAGATGAGATACCGTCCGAAGGGCTAGGGCATAACAGAGCACTACACATCACTGTACATTGTGAGGATCATTTCATCACAAGGATCCTGATTGATGGGGGTTCCAGCCTCAACATCTGCCCGCTGGTCACACTCAAGATATTGGGGCAGAGTCTACATGAGATAAAGGAAGGAGAGATCAACGTAAAGTCCTTCGATGGTTCACAGAGTTCCACCATGGGAGAAATCACCTTATGCTTACAGATGGGACCAACTTGGTTCGATGTAGATTTC